>NQII01003372.1:12528-35010 GCA_002778355.1 Clitarchus hookeri | reverse complement strand
TATGCCTGAGAGGGCTAAGTGTAGGGACATCTTAGGTCCGCCAAGCTTGCTACTAACGCAATTCCGGCTGCTGTGGAAGTTTGGCGGAGATGCACGCTTCTTGCCCCCGGGATGAAGAGGAGTTCCTTCATCTTGTCGGAGCCCGCACTGTCCCATTGATGATCGGAGCCTGACCGTCGATATCAGGAGGGAAAGATCAAAGCGAGGCGTCGTTGAACAGTAAAGACGAGTCTCCTGCGAAAGAGAAATGCGACTATCACACAAGGACGCCGAACCCACTTGCCTCCTACAGTCGTTCGTAAGGGCAGCTTTAAGAGGGCGTGGAACGTAAATAAACACCAATCGCATTGATAACAATCTACGCAGTTTTGATCACGAATAAAAAAAAATAGAAACGGCAATCCTTGATAATATGTATCGCTAAATTTATTAACAAATATCTTGTCAGCGATATTNAAAAAAAAAATAGAAACGGCAATCCTTGATAATATGTATCGCTAAATTTATTAACAAATATCTTGTCAGCGATATTCGAGCTATAACATACGGTGCGGCGTTAAGATACATATAGCGTTAAAGTAATATTTCGTCAACTTTTTTGCTAACTATTATTTAGTATTTCCTTTCCTTAATTTTTAAATATTGGATTCCAGAAACCTGTAAACTTCAGTTAACGTGTTCATCTTTCATGTATGTACTTCGCCTTCTTAAACAAGGGAAAGTTCTTCCAAAACGGGGGTGGAGGGTGACGGGGACGTTCCATTTCTCACAGTTCAGTGCTGCTATCTGCGTCCAAGTGCCGTACTACGAAGCTCCGCTGTCCATAGATAAGTGAGAACGGAGTCGTTGCCGCAGGCGCCTGCTTTTGTATTTTCTGCAGTTGTTAGACATTTTTTTCGTATAATTGTTTCAATATTTCTCCTATGTCGTGTTGGATGTTAACAAGCCACACATGAACATTCAATATCGGTAAGTACGGCATTACTTTTTATAGTTGTCAGTTATATTTTGATATGATGCTACGCAGTAACCTACCTTACACATGTGTGAAGATACGCCATGTTATTTAGCCTTTGTCATGGTCTGGTAAAACAGGCAACGCTTGGGATGGTTCAAATTAGAGACGCCTCCGTTTTAAACAGTACAAAGCATTTTTTAATTTTTTTTCCCATATCGTCAATTGCTAAACGAGTCTGTGATATTCTGTTTATTAAGTGTTAAATTAAATTTCGAGAAANTTTTTTCCCATATCGTCAATTGCTAAACGAGTCTGTGATATTCTGTTTATTAAGTGTTAAATTAAATTTCGAGAAACTATATTTGTACAGAATGTTGCATGAATGCTAAAATTAATTAGTTAAAAATTCAATTAAGAATGATTATGACATAGAATTGAAGTAATAGTTGTGTTTATTGTTATATCTATAAAACAATTGTTTTATTTTCAAATGTCATGATGGGATGCTATCAAAGGAAGACTGAAACGCAGAACTGNTTTTTTCCCATATCGTCAATTGCTAAACGAGTCTGTGATATTCTGTTTATTAAGTGTTAAATTAAATTTCGAGAAATTATATTTGTACAGAATGTTGCATGAATGCTAAAATTAATTAGTTAAAAATTCAATTAAGAATGATTATGACATAGAATTGAAGTAATAGTTGTGTTTATTGTTATCTATAAAACAATTGTTTTATTTTCAAATGTCATGATGGGATGCTATCAAAGGAAGACTGAAACGCAGAACTGGTCCATGGCCGGAGAAATAAAATTAAAAAATTGAGATCAGAAAATGCGGATTCAGGGAAACATATAAGGTCTACGGTGTGCCACAAACTACTACGGAGATAAAGGTAAGAGAGGTTCGACAAAAGAGGTTGTCTTCCGAAGCAGCTGCTGAAAAAAAATGTTAGGTAGGTAAAGAATAGTTTTTTTCCAGAGGCTCAAAATTAGTGGATCATAAATTATAATTAGAACTACGGTGAATCCCCAGTCGTCTACTCCTAGGCCTACAACGATGGCGGAGCCCCAACCATCTACTCCTAGGACAACAGCAATGGTGGAGTCCCAGTCGTCTACTCCTACGTCTACAACAATGGTGGAGCCCGAGCCATCTTCCCCCAGGCCTACAACGATGGTAGAGCCCCAGTCGTCAACTCCTAGGCCTACTGCAACGATGGTGGAGCCCCAAATTCTACTCTCAGGCATACAACAATGGTGGAGTCCCAATATATACTCCTAGGTCTACAACAAAGGTGTAGCCCCTCCCGTCTACTCCTAGGTCTAAAACAATGGCGGAGCTCCAGCCATATACTCCCAGGACTACAACAATGGTGGAGCTCCAGTCGTATACTCCCATGCCTACAGCATCAATGGTGGTACACCAAACTTTGAATTATTTTGTTGAACGATGCCAACTACAAAGCCCCAGCCATGCGACTCAGCTTTTACAATTTCGCCCAAAACACTAATGCCTCCTACCCCCAAAATAGAACGCAATGAAAAAAGTAAAGAATGACAAGAGGAGAGGTAAAACTGCCAAACTTACTTAGAAAGTAAAATTGGAAGCAGAATAACGGGAGAGGAACAAAAAAGTGTGGTCAAAAAAGCTCTTAAGTGCTTCTTGAAGTGATAGAAGGGTAATTTTGCAATTTATTTTAACTCCAACACTTGGTACCACTGCGGCAAAAGTTTAATTTCCAGCTATTTTTACTTTTAATTTTATCTCAAAAGTTAAGATTCGAATACGGGTGAATAACATTAGATACTGCATTTACAACAATAAGGCTGTCAGTGGTTAAGTGAGCACTTTTCAAATCAACCTTTGAAATATGCCACTGCTCCTATTTGCGATTGTTTTAACGGACCCACTGACTGACAAGTGCCTAGCAAAGTTGGTATCGACGGAGGGAAAGTAGTTCCATGTTTCGACGTTGAATTGAAAGTGCTAAGTAAACGTTTGTGAACATTGAAATTATTTATTTGGCTATCTGCATTTCTCATGCATATAAGTATAGCAATGAGCAAATGTGTAAAATATTTAATTTTCAATAATTTCACAATTTCACCTGACCGACGCATGAATAAAGTGATCAGAGTCATGGCAATGTTAAATTTACATATGGCGGGAGCATACAAAATGCGCATACACGCAAATATTAAACGGGGCTTTCAAAAGCACTCAGTTTATTGCGAACACCATAAATATGGTTCATAGCATTAAAATAAAATGGGCAACCATTTTTTAGTTGTATATTAATGTATTGATTTTGTTCAACTTTTAGATTTGTACGAAAATATATCTATGAATTGGAAATTTCTATAGCTTGTTTCTTTGTTTCATTCTTTTTTTTAAGTGTCATTTCCCTCAATTGTCATACTTTTCCCAGACTATTATCTAATATCACAACGAAAAAGGAAGTAGTGTGCTAAAAATGGATACAGTAATTTTTGACCCTTGAACATCCTTAACCTGCAAAGATAGAAATACAATTTGCACCAGAGAAATTATTGAAAATTTACTTTAACTTTTTTTGCTACACGTAGTATAGACAAACTCGTACATATCGCGAAGTCAGAAAATGTATTGTGTCCGATATTCGCGCCAGGATATCACCACCGAATAATACAAGCCTCTCACGTGACAAATAAGGGGACGCGATTTTTGTGCAAATATTCCCACGCAGACTAGATTTCAATGACCTACGGGCACACCAGCTGTTTTCCTTTCCATATTTGCGGGACCGCCAGTTTTTCGTGAAAAGATACCACCACAACCAGTTGTGCTCCAAAACACGTTCGTGGTCGGACGATTTGAACTCGCACACGTCTGGTTTGTCTGCCAGCCAATCACGGATGTTCAGTGTCAGGATAACTTAAGTATGATTGGATCAATCGAGTGGAAAATGTCTTCTCACACAGACACGCGGCCAATAACCAAAATAAATTTGCATGCAAGCACGTAAGAAGTTGAATTCTAACTTGAGCATAAATTTATTCGAAAAAAAAAAACTGGTAGCCCTAACTATTGGCTATATCTAGGGCCAGTGACTTTTCGCGTAAAAATCTGAGCACATGGTAGACTTCAATACTATATACACACCTCGAATGTTGTTATAACTCCCTTGGCTGCGGGTGCCGTGTCCGTCTTTGACCAAGCCACTCAGGACTAAGTAACTCCGACACTGAACCTCCGTGATTCGTGCGCAAACGGTTAACACGGGCCAGAACATTTTTTTTTTTTTAGCCAGTCAAAGAAGCTGGGCGACCCTACAGTGCTTTGAACTGTATCTTGTTTCGAAATCTTATCGCGAAATATCACTGCCCCTACTCATTGGCCACTTGTCTGTGTGAGAAGACATTTTCATGTTCGAGTGGCCAACAAGAATTAAGTTTCTGTAGTACTCTAAGTTTGTCATTCGCGGACAGGCAACTGATGCGCACGACTAGGGTCACCTGTTTTCCGCGAAAAGACTTACGCGGAGGCTAGACTTCAACATCCTATGTGGACACTTGCAGTCTTCATTTGACTATTGGCTGTTTGCCTTTGTGTGAAGAGTGTGTTACATGAGTGAGCCAATCAGCATTAAGTTTCTCCGATTACTGACCGCCCGCAATTCGCGGGCAGACAGATAATACGGGTAACAACTCAAACGATCCAATCACCAAAGTAGTTCTGAACCAAGGTGTTTTGGAACACAACTTGCCCTGAAATCTTTTCGCGATAACACCTAAATAGGGGCAATGATATTTCGCGAAAATATTTCGGGACAAGATACAGTCCAAAGCACTCTAGGGTCGTCCAGCTTCTTTGATTGGCTAAAAAATGTTCTGACCCGTGTTGACCGTTTGCGCACTAATCACGACGATTCAGTGTCGGAGTTACTTAGTCCTGAGTGACTTGGTCAAAGGCGGACACGGCACCAGCAGCCAATGGAGGCATAACAACAGCTGAGGTGTGTATATAGTATCGAAGTCTACTGTGTGCTCCGATTTTCACGCGAAAAGTCACTGGCCCTACACCTAAATAATCAAATAACGAAAGTGAATGTGAGTTAAACGGTCATGAAAAGCAACCGGTCAGCAATGAAGTCTTCTTGCGAAAATCGGGTGTACCTATAGTGATAAATAAAATGTGTTAATTTGTTGACGCCGATGTGATACCCAAGCCATAGGATAAGTTAAGTACGCGGAAATAAAACGGCGCGGCTATTTATTTCCTTTGGTTTAAGCGTACCTGTTCGCCGATTGGCCGTAGGAGGCTCTGTAAGCTGGCTCTGCGTCTGATTGGCTACTGCGTCCTGTGGTCGGGCCACCGCCTACCAAATCGGTCTCCTGGCGGCTGACTGGCCAACGACGCCCCGCCATATTGCTGGCAAGTGAGGACATTTCGCAGGAGATTCGCGATACACGCCACCGTTTCGCTTCTGCGTTCTTAAACATTCTGCGCCCAAGTACACGGCCTCGTCGTGTTGCACTGCCAGCGTCACCTAGCAGCACGTGAAGTTATCGTTGGTTGTTTTGAAAGTGGAGAAAATATCAAGCAATTCCGACCGTACCTCTGGCCGTACGATTGACCAGTTTTCGCGATGCCCAAAATATCGGGTGCTGATAGAAAAAGAGTTCATATTAAAGTCATTTGTTGTATTTCACAAAGCAGCCATGCGGTTATATGACAAATAATTTTTTTTTATCATGGAACAATTATGCCTGATTCTTTGTTTTCTTATTAGGCCTACTACGTCCAAGGCAGCATGACTGCCGTTGGTTTTGCTGGGTCAGGAAGGCTTCAACTGTTCTTATGCTGAACAGCTGTGATTTATATGGAAAAAAATTGTATTCAATTAATGAATATGAGAAGACGCTATCTAGGCTGCATTGAACCTTGCTACACATATTCCACCAATAAACTGATAGAGTCACCGCTTTATGTCCCATAGGTACACACAACACGACGGGGACACAACACGTCAGTCCAGAGCCTTGCGCTTAGAGGCGACGGTGTACACGATGCGCGTGGCAGTGTAGCCCTTACCACTGCCGCGCTCTTTTGGCCTGAAGCGCGAAAATGGCTTGGGATATGCAAGAATTCGGATGACAACTGAAGATCGTGGCTTCCGTTACGATGCACATTTAAGGCGGTCGCCTATCTCAAGCCGTTCTCGCTTTTGAGGCCAAAAGAGCGCGGCAGTGGTAAGAGCTACACTGCCACGCGCATTAAGTGGACCGTCGCCTCTAAGCGCAAGATTTTGAACTGGCGTGCAACGTTCTCATCGAATAGCATGAGCGGCGACTTTATCGTTTTATTGGTAGGATCTGTGTGGCAAGGTTCAATGCAGGCCAGCGTCTTCTCATCAGTACATTCGGTGTTTGTCACGGATAATGTGAGCATATCAAGTTTGTTTAGTGCTGTTTGGAATATATATGGAATGCTTAAATAAAGTAATTAAATGGCTGTTATTTAGAAAATATGTGACCACCACCTTAACTCATATAAATTTACATGAAATACAAAAGTACAACGTGCCGCCTGAATTTGGTGGGCATCAGTCATATTTTTCCCAGATATAGGACACAAGAGTTTAATATTTTAAGTGGCGCTATCTTACAAAATGGCGGATAAAAGAGTTTCTGTGTTAGCTTATCCGATGATTGCATATATACTGCCGGCATACAAAGTTAACTTGAAATTATGTTACATGGTTTCGTAGATATAGCATTCTAAAATTAAATGCTAGAGTGGTTGCCATTTTTAAAATAAGCGTCTGCCAAACTTAAAACATATCATTTTACATCGCCTACCATAATATATGTTTGTTAAATTTGGTAGTCATCGGTTAATTGTTTCCCCGAGATATGACATTGAAACTTTATTGTGATTGATGTGTGTTATTCTTATGACGCATAATTTCAGCATAGCAAGTTTGGCCCATGATTGAGGACATTTTGCGCATGAAGGATAATTATTGCCGGTACATTAAATATCAAGGAATCAGTGCGTGGGGATTTGAGGGCATTTTTTTTTTTGTGATTAATTAGGTTTGTTAAAGTTTCTGAGCCTCTCGTTTATTTAATGGTTAATGCTCGTATGCGTTGTGTATTCTTCCATATTATGTAAAATATTATGTAAAATATTATGTAAAATATTATGTAAAATATTATGTAAAATGTTTGTGCGTCGGTCAAGTGAAATAGTGAAATTATTAGAAAAGTAAATTTTTTACAATTTTGCTTATTCTTGCATTCACAAACAATTAAAGACGTAGAGCATAATGAATCATTTCGGTATTAAAAACGTTTAATTACCTAACGCTTTTAGTTCAACATTAAATATTGGAATTGCTTTCCCCTTATCGTTACCAACTTTACTGGGTGCATGCCAGGCATTGTGCAATTTAAGTTACGTGCAGGTAAGGGCAGCGACATTTTTCCAAGGTTGATTTCAAGAGTGCTCAGTTAACCGCCAACAGTCTATAGCACAGAGCACGCAGCAGGTTATTTGTTATTCACTGGCTGCGAGCTCGACACAAGTACAGTGCACAAAAAGAAAACAGTACATGAATGCAACACTTGAGGTCGCGAATTAATTCCGAACTGATCGGGTTAATAAGGTGTTAAACTTTTCTGCCATAGTGCTAGATATAAAAATAAATGTTCGAGGAGATGGTTCGAGATTACTCTATACGCAGAGTCCAATAAGGAAAATACTCGTTGGGTTCATTAAGCAAATTCGTAAAAATTACTGTCCACAATAAAAAGTAAAACATAGTTTGCTAGTTGGTTTTGCGGTCTAAGCGGGACCAGTACTGTTCCAGACATAAAAATTGTTCGCTGCAATGACTATAAACCCATGCGTAGCAGGGAAGGATTTAGACATGGAAACACTTCTCCCAACTCACTACCAGTTTTGCTGTACACCCCAGTAATTTTTTTTTTACGTGGAAATACACGTGGTTAGAGGACAGGATATATTCCCGATTGCTCAAAGTTTTCAGTCACGGTGTCAAATATGTGGGAAGTCGCCGAGGGCGTGGCTGTAACGCTGCTGTAACGCTGCCCACTGAACACAGCAGAAAACAACGTCCACTATAAGAAGCCTTCCGCGTGTGAGGGACATCATTCATTGAGAAGCGGTCTCATGAAAAGGCGTTGTCAATAACATCAGGTGTATAAACATTTCTGCGTGTTCACGATTAATGACGTGGTCATTCTCATACCGATACAGTTGCCAACTAAATATATTTCCNGATTGCTCAAAGTTTTCAGTCACGGTGTCAAATATGTGGGAAGTCGCCGAGGGCGTGGCTGTAACGCTGCTGTAACCCTGCCCACTGAACACAGCAGAAAACAACGTCCACTATAAGAAGCCTTCCGCGTGTGAGGGACATCATTCATTGAGAAGCGGTCTCATGAAAAGGCGTTGTCAATAACATCAGGTGTACAAACATTTCTGCGTGTTCACGATTAATGACGTGGTCATTCTCATACCGATACAGTTGCCAACTAAATATATTTCCGTTATATTATCTAGAGACCTGGACATTTCTCGAATACATTTGGGGGCCGCGGTGGCTGAGCGGTTAGCCTTCTCGCCTCCCACCAAGGCGAAACGCGTTCAATCTCCGGTCGGGTAAGTCCCGAATTTTCGCATGTGAGAATCGTGTCGGACGATGCCGCTGGAAGGTGGGGTTTTCTAAGGGATCTCCCGTTTCCCCCACCCTTTCATTCCGGCGCTGCTCCACACTCACCTCGCTTCACCTTCATCGGCTCTTGAGACCTCGCTGTTAAGAGCCGCCCAAATATCGTCACTCGGATCCATTTGACAGCATGCTGAATGTCACAGGNCTTGCTGAACGTCACAGTCTTGTGACCTAAGTTCTTTCATCGGCTGCTGCATCGATGAGTAAGTGAAGAGATTTGGGCGGCTCCTAACAGCGAGGTCTTGAAAGCCGATGAGGGTGAAGCGAGGTGAGTATGGAGTGGCGCCGGAATGAATGGACAGGGGAAACCTGAGATCCCCGAGAAAACCCGCCGACCAGCGACATCATCTGGCGCGATTCCCACACGAGATAATCCGGGAGCGACCACGCCGGGAATCGAACCCGGTTCACTTAGGTGGGAGGCAAGTAGTCTAACCACTACACCACCGCGGTCCCCTGCTGCATCGGTGATAAGCTATTTTCCTCCTGAACTGGGCTTGCATTATTCGTCCACTCTGCTATAGGTCATTCACGGTTAAGTGAGGATATTTTTAGACTCTCATTTGTAATAATAGTATATAAATATATTTTATTGCAGCGTTAGATGTTTCCCGGTGAAATATATACACTGTGTTTATTACTTACATTGTAATATTTATTTAAAAATGTGGCGGAAAGATAAAGAATGACTGATAGGAACAAGTAATTAGGACCTCAAAAGTGTTCACTTTACCGTGAACGGTCTATACCAGCTGTGTCTTACTGTCTCAGCGTTCTCAAGGGATTATCATAATGCGGTAGCCTGTTTTTTTTGTACTTATTCTAATGGGTTGTTCATGGTGAACTGAGCACTTTTGAAAGTCCTGCTGAAGACCTACTTGTATGCACATTGTGTATTCTTCCACCATATGTAAAATGAACATCATCATGGGCCTGATAACTTTATTTATGCATCTGTTAAGTAAAATTGTGAAATTATAAGAAAAAAAATATATATATATATGTATATTTTACACATTTTTAAATTTGTATTCATCAAACACAGAAAAAGAAATACATTTCAATATTTGCCCACGTTTACTTGGTACTTTTAATTCAACGGTAAAAATATAACTAATTTCCCTCCATCGTTACCAACTTTACTGGACGCTTGATGATCAAGTGTGCTCGTTGAAATATATGCAGGTAAGGACTGTGACATTTTTCAAACGTTAATTTCTAATATGCTCAGTTAACAGTCAACAACCGATATCAATAGTTACAGATGTTTGCTGTTGTGTACTAGTTTTTTACCCGTGTGTAAACAAACTAAACATTAATCTTGTCACCGAACTGTGGTCAAGCCAGGTAGATAAATAGCTAAATGCAAATTTTATACGTCTGTCTGATTTTGGTTTAAGGAGCACACAGCGTGAAAGAAGTGATAAAATAAAAAGAAATACAAAAATAACACCGAATGCTTTGAAAATATTAAAATCAATCTCAGAAAAAATTATAATGCAACAATAGTGATAAATTGTAAAACTTATGTTAATGCAGGTCTAGTACTATGTCTTACATCTTTAAAAAGTAGAATTTGTGTTACTGTATAAATTCTTCGTTTTAAAACTGGGACTTGAATGTACGAGAAATGTGCTAATAGCCCAAGACGAAAAATGTCTGATCATACAACGTTAATCATGAAGGTATTTAGTACATTTCGACCTGCGACAACTTTCTTATAATATGTAATGTGACCCTAGCCTTAAACAGTATGGAGATCCCAGCCGTAGGCGACGCGCACGTGAAGACGTTTGATGTCTAAAGCTGGAGGAATTACGTTGACACCACATCTCACGTCACACGTTAAAAGTTACACGTTCGCGTAAGCCGGCTATACCTTGGCTTGTGTGTTTCAATGAGACCCGTTACAATTGCTTCGCGCGTACGTTCGCGTGAAGGAAAGCTTGTCATCGCCAAGCTTTTGCGCGACACGTGAATCTGTACCACGTGATCTTCCTGGTCAATCGTAATAGGCACAGAGTTGTGTTGTCTTTGCTATTCATGGTTCATGTTGTCTGCTCACGTGCTTAACCTACCACGTACATAATTTTCTCTCAGAAAGGAGTACGAAAGGATAATAGATATGAAGCTAGCATTATTTTATATATTAATTCGTTAATTTTTGGAAGTGTTTACCTTGCTGTACTTAGTGATTATATTTCTTAGGAGTATAATAATGCTAGCACGAAATGTAGAATTCATACCATTATAATTGTAATTTAGTACTCCACGAAACAATTAAAAATTTTCCAGGAGATCAATGTTTATTTCATACGATTCGTACGCACGTGCATGAAAAACATATATGCATCTCCGGGGTACTTTTCGTCCTGGAGGTTATGTCCATCTCCTAGTGGTTTTCAAGAATGTCAAACATTTTCAATATGTTCTTAGTCGCATCAAAGTTACAACTTGAATTTTAAGATTTTTCAACCTGGAAAGCAACAACTGTTTTTTCCCCTCTATGTAATCTTATTTGGTACACAAGTTAACGTGCTTACGTGAAACACCATGATATAGCACCAGATAATACCACGTTTTACGTAAACGTGAAAATGTAACGTGATGTGTATTACGCGTAACTTTAAAATGACCGTAATCACGGTTTAACCCCGTACTAAAAAAGAATCCGCAAAATTTTTGGTCCTCTTATCAACATCTTTATCATCCCCCGTGTTCGTAATCGAGTGCATGTTGCACATGAAGGATATTTATGGCCAGTGCTGCACAAGGCAAATAATCAAAATCTAATGTTTTGAGAGTTTACCCGAACAAGTAATCTTACTTGTGAAATTCACCACACGTCTTGTTTATGAATGGCTGATGGGAACGTCTTTGAGCCTCGCAGCACGTTGTTCACTGGTTTCAAGAAGTACACTAGGCTCAAGTACGGTGTACATCACAATATTACACGTTTGAAACACTTCGGCTCACGAATTAATGCGTCACCGAACAGGTTAATTCGAAATTGATTATTGGATGGCTAGAGACGATGGTTTACCTAGGAAAAAGTTGACTTTCCTTCAGGATTCAACGTACTGTACACAGATACGACAGTTTTTTTTTTTTTTTTTAATATTGGTTGCAGCGCATTTATGAAGCTACTTTGCCATTTCATTATGTCAGTGAGGACTCCGATACTCTGAAGATGCACGTTTGTGTTTTGTCTGCAAATAACAAATAACTTAGCCGAGTTAAAAACGGATCATCCAGTCATATAAGGATAAACTAACTATAGTCTGTTCGCGGTTTCTTCAAACCTTTTGAACCAAACCTTTGAAAAATCACCCCATATATATATATATAAATATAAAGTGTTTGGTTCTTTCCTAAATAGGCCATATATCACAAACGTTTTATACCTCTGTTGGCATAAAAGTGCCTTAGTTTGGTTAAATTACACTTTTACTAAAATTTTATCTATAATTTATCATATTAAATTTATTATTAATATGAATAAAAACGGAAATAAAATAAGTGTGTTGGTAATGTCTAAGAAGAAATAGTTCTTATGCAAAATGCTATTAAACTGGATGCGCACGAATGTGGTGCGTTGTCCCTCTGGTGCAATTTTCTAGACTCGGTTAAGCTTCGTTTAAATGAAGCGGATGAATATCCTGGAAGTAGAACATTAGCGAGCCTTCAGAAAAGTTGCGGCGAGAGAAGAGATTTGGACGGCTCTTCACATCGGGGTCTTGAGAGCGGAAGAAAAGTTGGAGGTGACGTGGAATGAATTATAGAGTGTTATGTCTAGAGGAATGTGAAGGAGAAGAGAGAGAGAGAGAGAGAGAGAGAGAGAGAGATCTGGGCGGCTCTCAACATCGAGGTCTTGAGAGCCGAATAGGGGTAAGTGAATTTGACGAATTCGTTTTGCAGCAGTCCTTTACATACTGGATTCACAATCGTTTAATTATTTATCTGCTGCCATGGCATGAAGCTATTTTTTATTCGACTTGGTTGCACGTGATACGGTCACATTATTTCTCCCGGTTTGTCACAAGATAAAGAGATGGACAGGGAATTTCAAAATCACTGTGGTACCATCACAAAAGCGACCTCAAAGTATACCGTGTGTTTTTTTTTTTTCAAACCACCGACGAACTCCAGCAGACTATTCCTCACAAAAATTTAAGAGGAAAATGTAGGTACACTTTTTCTCTAAAATGATTTTTAGGGGAGTTGTCCGCCCTCACAAAATCCTCATTTAAACTGCCTTATTATGCACTGTGTTAGGCATGGATTTATTGAAATCTGTTTGCCTTAGAGTGTCCCGAGAAGAAGGATTTTTTAAAATTAATTTACTCATGTTGATTAACAGAATGTCTTAAAAATCGCGTACCTATTAGGATTATGAAGGTTTGTGCAAAAATAAAGATGGGAACCACTATTTTCACTATGATAATGCCAACCGCGTTTTCATAGGTGTAAGATCTCCGTTCTACAAAACATCATTCCCTAATTTATTGGTTAATTGCAAGCATATTTCATATTTTAAAGGAAAAAAAAATTAAAATTTAATATCTGGAAGTTTATAACTCCCTTCATAATCACTTAAGGGTAAGAGTTATACATACGATTTTGTCTTATTTTCCGCAAGGGATAAACTGCAGGAATTTATCGGCGTATGCTTGAAGACTCGGTCTGCCACCGAAAGAATTTACGAAATTCACGTACCTCTAGCTATGAACAATGATGCCACGAAATATTTAGTCGCGATTTTCCAGTGTCTCTATGGAGGGAGAGAGGGGGAGGGATGTGTGATGTCTCACCTGTCGTCTCCTGCCGAACATGTACTCTGTGAGCAGATCCCCTGGCAGGGGCGACAGGAACGGTCCGGCCATGAGGGCGAGACAGACGCCTTCCGCAGCCGCCCGGCGTCGCGACGACACTCGCACTCGACGCGACACCCTGCAGCCGTCCGCGAAGGGCGTCGGGGGGAGTAGCCCGCGCTGGCCACGCCCACCACCCCCNCACTACCTTCCCCCCTCCCTCACTCACGAGCCGTTATGCAGGGAAAATTAATAATGCTCGGGCAGCATCTTCAATATTTGGAATTACTTTTGCGAAAAACGGATTCATCTCGGGCGCGGAGGGGGTGATTGTCGGAGGAGGGGTTGGAGGTTCAGGAATGGGATGAAATCAGCGAGGCATTAAGGGCAACAATGCGCTGCTGTATCGCTGGCGGTTTTGAGGAAAGGGCGAGGGGGAAGGGGGTGGGAGTAAAAAAATTTCTAAGCTCGACCTTTTGTCATCTTTTTCCAACAGCTACAGACCGCGGGAGAGCGGGTGAGAAAGTGGGACGGGGGGGTACGATATGAAATTCCGCAGATTACAATGGCTCTTGAGATGGACTGGGTTCGCGTGAGAACGCCTGAGTGATCCGATGTTCTGGAAGTCGATTTTTAAAATGTTATCTCGTATACAGAGAATTTGGAATTCGGCTGTTGCCGTTCAGCGTTACGTTTGCGCACGAGCCTTCATATGCTGACGTCATCAATTTTAAATGCTTGTACCTTCAGCTGTTGTCTTCTTGTGGAGTTACTGAGTCTTGTTGAAACCCTGGAGCGGGCGAGATGTTGACAGGTTTCGCCGAGTTATCTTTGCTTGCGTCCACTTCCTGTTATTTTTATCTTTGAACTTTCCCATCCACCAGTTACTTCCTAGAAATATTGTTGCTAAATGTTGCGGACAGTTGGTCTGACAATCTCGTACGGACAAGACGCGAGTGTGCGCTGCTTGACAGCTGTCCCCACATAACAGTGGGTAAGGTAAGTTTACCATTTTATATTTTTGTTATTTTGCTCGGATTGTTCGAATTTACAGTTTTTCACTCCAATACGAATGTGTACCGAAGTAAGCAAATTATTTTGTAGTATTTCTGTGACACACGGTTTTTAAAATTTCATTTTTAGATACTATGACTGCCCCCCCCCCCNTATTTCTGTGACACACGGTTTTTAAAATTTCATTTTTAGATACTATGACTGCCCCCCCCCCCCAAAAGAAGAAGGGTTGAAACCCTTTCTGATCCGAATGTTTGGCTGAAGTGGCTAGAAGAGGAAATAGACGATGATGCCTCAGACACTGTTGATCATGAAGAATATAATTCTAATGAAGAAGACCGCGCAACAGAAAGTGAACATGATACTGCGTCGGAGCAATCGGCAGATGAAAGTGATACATGTGAGGGTGAGTTACAAAATTCTTATTACTTAGGAAAGGACAACATAACTAAAAGTAAGGACAAGGTCAGGAAATCTAATAATTCATCTTCCATGTCCAAAAAGACATGCATCAACCATAGTTTCAGAAGATAAGCTATTAGATCTCCTCCTGGGCACTAATATTTATACAATTATAGTGAGTTGTACAAATATGTACATAAATCACTTGCGAAGTAATTTTCAAAGATAGATATGCAAGGTGCACTGATGAAACTGAAATTAGGGCACCGTTTGGACTACTTTACATTATTGGAACTCTAAGATGCTTAAGAAAAATTCTAGCATGTTGTGGGGAAATTTCAAAGGTAATTCATTAGAATCTTGTTATTTTGCAATGAGTGAGAAGAGATTCAGATTACTTCTTAGATTTTAACGTTTTGATGACATGCGAGACANTCTTGTTATTTTGCAATGAGTGAGAAGAGATTCAGATTACTTCTTAGATTTTAACGTTTTGATGACATGCGAGACAAGGATTCTCGAAAAGTAATAGATAAATTATCTCCAATAAGGGAAATTTTTTAAACCATTGTTCATAATTTTTCATCTCAATATATTACAAGCGCTGGCAGTCGATGAGCNTCTTGTTATTTTGCAATGAGTGAGAAGAGATTCAGATTACTTCTTAGATTTTAACGTTTTGATGACATGCGAGACAGGGATTCTCGAAAAGTAATAAGGGAAATTTTTTAAACCATTGTTCATAATTTTTCATCTCAATATATTACAAGCGCTGGCAGTCGATGAGCAGCTGCTTTTTTTTTTTTCGAGGTAGATGTCAATTCGGACAATATCTTCCTAAAAAGTCAGCAAAATATGGCTTTAAAACCTTTGCTCTAGTCGATGCAAAAACAGCCTGTACATGTAATTGAGAAACCTATGCAGGAAACCAGCCACAAGGCCCTTACAAGCAGAGTAACTCTCCTACAGACGTGGCTAAGAGACTAGTGGAACCAGTGGGTGGGACTCGCCGGAATATCACTGGAGACAACTAGTTTAGCAGTGTACCTCTGGCTACAAACCTGCTAACAGACAAGGACCTTATATGTGGGTACACTTAGAAAAAAACAAAAGAGAAATTCCCCGAGAATTTTAGCCAACAAGAAACGTCTAGAGCTTTCTTCTCTGTTTGGTTTCCAACGTGACTGTACCTTGGTCTAACACTGCCCTAAAGTACATCAAGCTGTTATCTTGATATCTACCTTACGTAATGATAACTCAATTGATGCAGAAACAGGAAAATCCACGAAACCATATATAGTCGCATTCTACAATATGACAAAGGCTGGGGCAGATCTCCTCGACCAGCTCATTCAAAAGAATGACGTTTCTAGAAACACTCGCAGGTGGCCCATGGTTACTTTATACAATTTACTGAATGTAACTGCTACGAATGGTATTGCGAATATATCGAGCAAATGTTAAAGAGTGTAAATCATCGAGAAGAACAGAGTTTCTGCAGATCAAACCTCAAATACAGCACAGATACGCACTGCCACAAGTGCCTGTTGAATTGAGGCGACGTGAATGTGTTCTGCTGGGTGTGACATCAAGTGAGAATCCATTTGAAAATCCAAAAAAAGGGTTCCAGAGGTCGTTGTCGTGAGTGTGGTAGACAAAGAGACCGCACAACAAGAAGATGGTGCCAAAAATATAAGGACTAGACGTGTGGTGTGCTTTCATGGCTACAGAAGGCAGAGGGACAACATGATAAGATTATTGCGACAATCGTGTAAACAGTTTCTTAAATTTATTGTTTTATAGTGATGCAGGTTTTAATTGCTTTAAATATATATTATTTTATATTTTTTTCCAGAAATTGGCATTCATATTTCTGCAGAATACTCATAAAAACAAGGTATTGGACAGACATCCTGGTTTCTTGCAGTCTGAACGCATGAAAACATTTAGTGACACATGTCAACCATGCGTCCAAACATGTAACAAGAAAGCACGCGCCTACTCCAGGGTTAAGGACCCTGCTTACCTGGAGTTTTTTTTTCGCGTTTGACGCCGAGAAGCGCGGGAGAGATAAGGACGACATTGCCACACGCTTCAAGAGCCCCATCGCCGCTAAGTGCAAAGCTCTGAACTGGCGTGCAGTGTTCTAGCCGCACTGCGTGTACCTATGAGACTCTCAGCAGTGACCCTATTAATTTATTGGTGGAAAGTTTATAGGAAGGTTCAGTGTGGAGCCATTGAGTAGTATTGTATGTATCCGATGCGTACATATTGAACTACAGCGCTTTGAAACAGCCATATTTTTTTTTAGCCATTTTGGAGTACTCTTGAAATGTTGTTTCTAATGAGCGTGGCGCCTTGAAAGCACTCAACAGCCCTCGTATGATGTTTGTGGTCGTTTCGTAGAACAGCACATTGGAAGCGCGTTTAAAAGTTTCGTGGGAAAACGTGTATTTCAAGCACACTGCAAGAAAGTTCAAGCGCCAGGCAAGCGGGAATCTCAAGTTCACAAGATCACGTTCTGTAAACCTACAATGTGCTTTACGGACAGCCCTCGGTGTCTCAGCGATCTGGGTTCGATTCGCTGACTCTTGAGAACCGAGGCTGACATTGTCAAAGGCAGGTGGGTTGTCTCGGGGCACTCTCGCTATTTTCCATTTTAACTCTGGGGCCGCGGTAGCGCAGTGGCTAGAGTGTTCGCCTCTCACCAAGGCGAACCGTGTTTCGTCCCCGGCGGTGTCATTCCCGGATTTTCGCAAGTGGGAATCGTGCAGGACGATGCCTTTGGTTGGCGGGTTTTCTCGGGGTGCTCCCGTTTCACCGTCCTTGCATTCCAGCACTGCTCCATACCTCTCTTCACCATCATCGAGCGTGCTCTTGTTCAGTTATTTTTACATAGTAAGAAGCTCCTTGATTGAAAAGTGTACTTCCTGGACACTCATAGCATGCCCGCCTCTCAGTTCACACAAAAATCAATAAAAATAAATTAGTAGCTCCCTCTGAAATATATTCGAACGAACTTAAGTTACAACACATGTTTTCTACGAACAAAACCTTATTCTAATTGTGAGGGTAAATACATGCGAATGTGACTTTTTAAATTGTTTATCGCAATCTGTTCTGCATATGAAATAATAAAAATATTAATTTATATAACCCTGCATAATAGTACCTAAATAACTATTTTGTGGTGATAGATCATATTATTTAAAAAATGAACGCAGTCAATGCCAAGTGTGCACTCAATAATTATGGCAAATATGTTTGCGTAATAAAATGAACGTCCTGCAGAGTGATAGGAGACATTATTCGGCATGTTTACATGAAATGTATTAACATACGGGATGTTTCCTAACCTATGTTACATACATTGTGAGGTGATTAGGCACGAAAATACAGGTAGAAAAGTTGAGAGACATTTTGTCCTTACTCAACTCGTTAAGGAAATACGCATTGAAATGAAATGCTGGAAAAATGAGAGGAACGCCTGGCAGTTAGGCATCTCCCGTGATTGTGTTATAGTAAATGTTCAGCCTGACGGCTACCGACTTTCGCACAGCACAGACTCCGCTGGAGCACGGACTGTCGCACTCTTTCCAGCATCCCTGCTGTGTTCCGGACACTGTTGCAGGCTGCGACAATTCGGGGCGTAAGGTCCGTGACCTCGTAAATATATGTCTAAAGGATTGAGGTCTGGCGAAAGCGCTGGCCATGGAATAGGACCACGTGCACTTGTCATGTTTCACAGTTGATGGCTAGTGTGCTGTACGCAGTCGTATTGGTAATCACGTTCAACAGTTTGCCTCAACTACCAAGCATTCACGATTCATGTGTGCTGCACTTCTGAAGGCGAGTAAGAACAAAATGTCTCTCAACTTTTCTACCTGTTTTTCCATGCCCCATTACCTCCCAAAGTCTGTAACATTAGTTAGGAAACAACCTGTATATTCAAATGCAAAGTTATAATAAAACCGGGGGAAAAAAAGGCACATGAAAGTGATTTGTTCCCCTACTACCATGTTCATATAAATAAATAATTTTTTTTGTAAAATACAAACTTATTAGAAATAATAAACATACATGTAGCCTATCGTGGCGTATATTTCAGGTACCTTGCTAGTGGAAATACCTACTCTGTTAATGCAGAATGAGGATATCGACAATTGCTGCCCTAGTATGGTAGGTGTGTCAAGTAACATGGGAAGTGCTTGCAGAAGAATGTCTACCCACACCTTCTCTACGAAAATGGCTAGAAATTAGCAACGGCTTCCAAACAAATGCTATTTTCCCACTCTAGATGGGAGCGTTTGACGGCAAGATGATTCGGTTAATCAAACCAATTAGAAGTGCTTCACTTTCCTTGAATTACAAACACTACTTTTTAACTGTTCTAACGACCATTCGTGACTCAAATTACTGTTTCACGTATATTGACGTAGGCGCTTATGGGAGGTATTCCAATTAGAATATTTTCAAAGACTGCACTTTTTGGAAAAAAAAAGATTGAGTTGGATCAACTGCTTATTTCTCCAGAAACACTGGTACAGATGGGCTTACGTTACCTTATGTGTTGGTAGAAGATGAAGGGTTTGCTCTGTCGCAGCATGTAATTAGACCCTACGCAAAAAATTTTAACGGCAAGAACATTTTTTAATTGCAAGTTGACTAGAGCTTGCCGGCAAATCGAGTGCACTTTCGGGATACTCAAGCATTAATAGGGAATTTTTCGTCGCCCTCTTAATGTAGATGTAGCTGTGTCGTTGGTCAAAACATGTTACTTATTACATAACTTCATTAGAGTTAGAGGTGGACGTAATATTGAGGACACTCTTACGGTGATTGGTTTTGAGGACGATGGCAAGCGTGTTCCGACACGCAATAGGACACGCAATTCAAAGAGAGATTGCTTACGTGAATACTTTGCAAGTAGCGGTAGTGTTCCATGGCATAATTACAAAATTAATTAGATACGCCAATTACTTCAGGGCAGTTCTTACAAACCTCGAGCGAAACGGACTATTTTCAAATGTATTAAAGTATGAAATCAAAAACACCGAAACATGTCATTTAAAAACTTTTAGCTTGATTGAATACAACTGGTTTGGTTGATAGAATTACACAGCCATGCGATATTATTCACGAATATGAACTGAATAAAAGACTTGCGACAAATTTCTCTAAGAGTAAAAATCATGGCGTGGAATATATTTTCTGGTCATTATTGAATAAATATTCAATAATAATTAAAGTCACCTGTTTTCCGCGGAGATATTCCACTAGCTCCATTTGTATGACTGGGCGTAATGAAAAAGCATAATTAACTCTTTTAATATCCTACAGGCTCTTCAGTCACTCTATGATAACTTCCAATTACCTCAATTCCATTTATTTCAAGTTAGTTAATTTTTCATTAAAAATCTCTCTTTTCTGCGAATTACTTTATTTTCGGCTTTCACGAGGGCTTAACTATCTCTCTCTGTCTTCCTCTCATTCACTCTCTGTGCAAACAGTATTGCAAATAACATCAATAGGCCATCCCCCTTTTACTTCACCGTCAACCAAATGTTATTTTCCCATGATAAAACAGGTTTAGACGTTGCAGCCTCTAGAAATATCAGGAGACGAGCCACTCTGTAGTGTCTGCGGTGCTCCAGAAACACTTCTTTCCCTCTACTTCCAGTTCTATTTCACATGTATTATTCTTGGTTCCAAAACAGTAATAGAAATTGCTGCGCATTACGCATATATTCATAAATTATTCTAAAATGTTAAGCATTCCGTTTATCTGTGTATAAATCATGCATTTCTTTCCCAATTTTTTTATGTTTCGCAATAATTTAATTGAAGAAGTCACAGTGTGTGGGTTACATAAATATATTTTCTAGTGATAAAAAAATGTATAATTCGTCACGAATTGTTACCAACAGCATGCAGGAAACCGGCAAATATGAAAATAATATAACACCGCCAAAATTACGTTGACAAAATCAAATTGTATAAAAACTGTATAATATTAAAACATTTAATAACTCAACTTAGCTTCATCTATTGTCCACATGTTTTTAAGCACTGTGTATTATATTGCAGGTAACACGCAAGTTACTTTCATCTTAAATTTTCTTAACACATATTGGGCAATGTCGTTCCCCTGCGTTCATTAGGATATCTCTGTTCTTATACTCATCGCAAGATGGACCCCATAAGCAAGGCCGTATCTCGAATTCACTTATTAACATTTCCGAGTCCACCTCCGTTGTGCAGGACACATCCACTTCACACGGCGCTGCGTGGAATACGCATGCTTTTGTAAGCACCAAATTGTGTGATGGGCTTCGTACGACCACAGGACCCTGTTGCACAATAAACTACGATTTACAAGCTACAAGTTACACGTTCACAAATTACCAGCTCTAATATTTTCTGTTGCATAACATTTCTGAACACACTTGTGATGAAATTTTAGAAAACAAAATAAGAATGTTACAAGTCAATGTGTAGTTATAACTAGTAGTCAAGCGAGGTCATAGTGTGTTACTGATTTTGAAATTACTTAAGTCATGGGAAAATGTTACGAACAACGGAACTTTGTGTCTTAGCAAAAATCACAGAAAAGAGTAAGTAAGAAAATGGGCGAGCATCAACAGCTGTGCCGAATCGCTTGGCTTGATCAAGGGAAATAAAGAGTGGCCTTATATCAGATTGTTACGAATTAGCTTTTAAGTCAATTCATAACTGAAAAGGGTTCTGGGCGTAGCTAAATAATGAGTCATGATTAGGTAAAGCACAATAGTATTAGATGGGGTTTATTGAATATAGTGATTTTGTATTAACTATTTACGTAACCATTGATCGGGGGAGCTTAAATGGAATACCAAAATGATAATTAATTATATCAAGTTTTATTACCGCACGCCACTACTATTACAATCTAATTGGAAAGTACCCGCCTTGTTCATGTTTCCGGAAGCTGATTCTAGGAGGCGGTTAACGACGGCCGAACACACCCATTTCCACGTCTTATTGGCCCACTGCCCCGATGACAAAATCCCAGTGTTACGTTGGCCTATAATGGGCGCGTTGTTTAATATTTTCGGCTCCGTTTACCGTCCAGTGGAGNCAAAATCCCAGTGTTACGTTGGCCTATAATGGGCGCGTTGTTTAATATTTTCGGCTCCGTTTACCGTCCAGTGGAGGGGGTTTCTGCAACTGTCAAAACAAGTGTCTGCCAACCATAAACGCACACGTGCTTGAATTACGCCCTGACAGAGAATGGATTAGCGAAATATATCCATGGTAAATGGAATGATGCGTGGCTTTTTTTAACTGGCGCTTTCTCGAGGCATCACTGCTGGCAGCTGGTGCTGACGAATCTGGTGCGCTTGCACGAATTATTACTATCACAATATTTCTACCTCCACGTGCTCTTTGATAAATTGTCCGTCTTGAGAATGAGTGAAGTGAGAGGAGAGATTTGGGCAGGCTCGTAATACTCAGATCTTGAGAGCCGACGAAAGTGGAGCAAGGTGAGTACGGAGCAGCACCGGAATGAAAGTGTG
>NQII01003371.1:248384-266250 GCA_002778355.1 Clitarchus hookeri | reverse complement strand
CGGCTGGGAGTCACTTATGAAAAAGTGTAACGCTCGGTAACGTTACGATGAGTCACCGAACGAGAGAGAGGCCCGCCGAATGCCTTGCGTCTCTCTCCCACTCAACTATGATCGGTCTGCCGCGCGCGCAGCACTACGTTGTCACGTAAAATCTTCGCCCGTAAAACCGACTTTACAGGCAACCATTTTTTTCGATAGGTTTACACTGTAAGATGTTACGTTTTCATTTTATAGGCACAGTCAATTAATTTCTTTAGTACATTTCACTTTAATAAATAGTGAGTGAAATAACGACTGTCAGGAGAATTAATCTTTGGTTTACGAAAATGAGCGGAAACGAGAATGTCTAATGGGCAGCATTCAATCGTCAATTTAAATCTGCTAAATAAGCAACCATCAAAAGTTTTATGTGCGTCTGTTATTGTGGTAATTCAACTCCAAAATCTACTCTAGTGCACACAATAGTTGATGCAATGTCAAGGAAATTGCAGAATAATCTGAAGCCAGCGGAGTGATCATCAGTGAACATTTGAACGGATCCATTCCATTAACCTGAATTAATGGACTCGGTAATTAGCTTACCTCACCGAACCAACGAGTAAAACGATCGCCACCAATCAGTCCTGGCCACATAGAGAATCTACACATCATTAGTCAGGATTTTTCATTATTCGCAATACTACCATGACCATGCGTCTAGTTCCTCGTGGTGTAACATGTAGACATGATTTCACATACTGATGTAATCCGGATGCACAGCAAGAAAGGCTCTCANAGTTCCTCGTGGTGTAACATGTAGACATGATTTCACATACTGATGTAATCCGGATGCACAGCAAGAAAGGCTCTCATTGTACCAGTGGCGAAGGTGACTGGGGAGATTACAAAGACTAACTTACAGGCAACATATTTGTGTTTGTTTGGTTTNATGTACCAGTGGCGAAGGTGACTGGGGAGATTACAAAGACTAACTTACAGGCAACATATTTGTGTTTGTTTGGTTTAGCGACTGATAAGGCTTCTTTAACTGTAAGATTTTTTTTCGGGAAGCCCTTTATTCCTGAGCTATAAATCGAATATTTACAGCGGTTTACGGAATATTTCAAAAATGGTGTTTGGTGACAGAAATATTATTTAAGGCCTTGTTGCAAACTACGGCCACATCTNTTACGGAATATTTCAAAAATGGTGTTTGGTGACAGAAATATTATTTAAGGCCTTGTTGCAAACTACGGCCACATCTCTACCTTCTCGCCGTCCCTTCATGTGCTCCAGAATAAGCGGGCAGGTGACCTTGTTAGTTCAAAATCGAAATGGATTGGTGACACTTGTGTTGAAATATAAAGATAAATGGGCAATCTCTAAATGAAACTTGCCCCAAACTCACGTACACATCACGGAGTGAACTTCGTCAAAAAATGCAGTCATCTGCTCGGCTCTACATTAGACGGCTGTCAGTATATTCTCATAATTCCCCAAAAAACTTCGATACCGATTTTTCATAATTTCTTTTAGGCATTCCCACTTTCCGATCTCTTGCTGTATTGAGTGCTTATGGTGGCGAGGTGAGTTGTAGATTGAAAAGCGACGGAATTCACTCTTGGGGTAAACATGAGCAATGTGAGAAAATCCGACGGCTAATGGAAACGTCCGCAACACCTCCCCATATGCTAAAATCTGGCGTGTGTATCGAACCCAGGTCGCCTTCGTGGGATGCCGTTTCGCCAACCATGTGACCATATCGCCCTCGCCTATAAACGACACCATAAGTTATCGGAGATTCAAATTCGGCAACTCGCTGTCCGAAAACGACTTCGCAACTCTAGTTACGGGGATAGCCGACAAAATGTTCCTGAGATAAAAGTATGGTACTCGGTTATCTCATAACATATCTCATAACGCTGATATTCCAGTTGAATGTCTCAATACACGCCTTTTTCCCAGCGAATCGCCTGATTCAGTTCTGCCCACTGTGTTTATTCTAACTGCATTTTGCCTAAGGCCGTTGCACCTAACTTTGTTTAGACTAATGTAATTATGCTATGTTTCGTTTTGCCTAACGACAATTTCCCTAACATGCCAAATTTTCGAAGATTATTGACCAAAACTGCGTCTTTCGTAAATTCGTTTCTCGTAACTCCGTTTTCCTTAATATCTCAAACTTGCATTTTACCAAACTGCATTTCTCCTAATTGCACTTTGCCTAAGTGTATTTTACCTAATTTTGTCTTCCTTCTCTCAATACCCCGTTGTTAAGAGCCTGCGAAATCTCTCTCTCTCGTGTTTTTCTTAACGCTTAGTATGTTGCCGACGTAATACACACCTCAAAATAAATTTAGCAACACCGGAATCTCTTGGTTACTTGGTTGCTCACAGCGCAAGAGAAAGTATGGAATGTAAATAACACATTGTCCGTACAGAACACTACCGTCAGACGCGACGAATGTCTTCTTGTAATGCTCCGACTGTCCAGCAAACATCCTTCAATTACAGGAGGTGCTAAAACTTTTTGGAAGGTGTATATTAGGTCCCCGGAATTTAACTGTGTTGTATGGAGATTGCAGTAACGTTACGACATTCGCATTTTTTGAAGACGCGAACCAAGAAATTTCACTTCGCCATCAGTTTTCGCAAAGACAACTGCACAGCAATATTAAGTTAGCAACACTCAAAGTGTAAAGTTTTTAAATAACAAGATTGGCTGAATATTGTTATACGAATGAAAGAACATATGATTTCGACAATTTCAATTCCGCATTATATTGGTAGAGAACCGGCCAGTAATGAAGGTTATACAATGTGGTAAGCGTGTCCGATGTCTGAACTAATAGGACGATCGTAAATGGGAATAAAGAGACTAAGAGAACCAATGGCGTAGAGTATCCTAGAGCGGGTTTGGACGGCTGTTAACTTCGGGTCTTGAGAGCCGATGGAGCAGCGCTGGTATGCAGGAGCGGGGGAAACGGGGAATCCCTGAGAAAACCTGCTGGCCAGCGGCATCGTCCGGCACGAATCCAACGCGTAAAAAAGCGGGAATGGCCCCGCCGGGAAACGAGTCCAGTTCACCTTTGTGGGAGGCGTGCGCTCTAGCCGCTACACCACCGCGACCCTTAGAACTGATGGTATTGCAGTCGTGAATTAAGGCGACTTACTTTTGGCTTATTTTAACTGGTAAGTTAATCTGTACAGCATTCCAGGCGTTAAATGCGTTTATTCTAATGCGTGTTGCCTAACGTTCAGGGCAAACAAAATTGAAGGTCTGAATGCATGGGGCATACCAATTATGTAAAATTANATGCGTGTTGCCTAACGTTCAGGGCAAACAAAATTGAAGGTCTGAATGCATGGGGCATACCAATTATGTAAAATTAACATTTATGTGAAACACCAACTGACCACAAAACGAATGTAAGTAAAAGTAATGCAGGTACTTAAAAAACCTTTATTTTTAAGATAAGGGGCCGCAGTGGCTGAGTGGTCAGCCCGCTCGCCTCCCGCCTAGGCGAACCGCGTTCAATTCCTGGTCGGGACATTCCCGTATTTTCGCATTGGGAATCGTGCCGGACTNGTAAAAGTAATGCAGGTACTTAAAAAACCTTTATTTTTAAGATAAGGGGCCGCAGTGGCTGAGTGGTCAGCCCGCTCGCCTCCCGCCTAGGCGAACCGCGTTCAATTCCTGGTCGGGACATTCCCGTATTTTCGCATTGGGAATCGTGCCGGACTATGCCGCTGGTCGGTGGGGTTTCTCGGGAGTCTCTCGTTTCCCACGCCACTTCATTCCGGCGCTACTCCATACTCCCCTCAATCACCCTCGTAGGATCTCAAGACCTCGCTGTTAAAAGCCACCCAAATCTCTTCACTCACTTCACTGATTTGACGCCTTAACCCAGATAATGGAGGAATGCTATAGGTGGAACATAAGAACGTTACTACGTATAGCCTCTGCAATTCTGCACTGTAAGGCTGTACATTACGACAGGAAGAAACAATCGCCAGGACTGTTTAGTCAAACAGTCGGGATGCAGAAGGTTAATCGAGGGCAGCCGGTCAGTATATAAGCGCAGACACTACAAGGTCGGTGTCGCGTGTTATCATCAATACGTGAGGCCTGCCAGCTCACGGACATCGGCGAGAACGTTCATGTCGCAGCTACGAGCATCAGCGGATTGGCGGACTGGGCCCATGTTAGATTCGTCTACGTCAACATAAATTATCTGTGGTAAGTACATCAAAATGTTAGCTCTGGGTATTTGCTTTTAAAGGCTGTTCATGATAAATTGAACACATTTGAAAGTCGTGCTGGAGATCTACTTGTATGTACATTGAGTATTCCTCCACTACACGTAAAATTAACAATTCCATGGGCCTCAGCTTTTTATTTATGCATCATTCAAGTGAAAATATAAAATTATTATAAAAGAAAATATTATCCATNTTGTCCATTTTTTTTACATCTTACTGTACACTTACTTGCATTTAAAAAATCAGAAATGAAAATAAATATCTTTAGTATTAAAAAGTGTTTTACTTCACACTTTTAATCCAACATTAAAAAATGGGACAACTTTCCCTCAGTCGTTAACTTTCTAGCCATTGTGCTTGTTAGAATATATTTCGAAAGTGCTCAAATAACCTTGAATAGCATCCTATATAAAGCAGCTTTCGGAAGACGAATTTGATGAATTATTGGTAGAGAAATGCAACCTCCTTCTGACTATTCTAAAGTCTTGAGTTTGTACCTTCACAAAGAAGGGAGTAAATAATTTAATGTAAAAGTTGATGCTTCATTCCATTTGTGCATTACGGTCCTCTTAGTCCTCAATAAGTTTAGAACACTCCGATGCATCAAACAGTACAATTTTAAGATTATACTAAGTTGGCCTCGATCTTTTTTAAAGCCAGGCTTTGATGTTCGAATCTGTGAACAACAACATGAACAAAACCAACAAAACGAAGTTGCAGGAGCAATTGAGTTAATAGAACCCAATATAACTATTGTGCAATAGTGTCTCTAAAAGAAAGTACGTGACATGAGAGCGTATGATTATTCAATGTAAACACCAGTTTTACATCGACCCTGTCACCACATACCACATACTCGGTTATCACATTATAACGTCTAGTTGAAGTAAAAACTAAAATTACTTAATATTTTAACAATTTTGCATCAAATGTAGTTAGTCAGTTTCCAGCAGCCAATACCGCGTTGTTTACAATATAATAATAAGTTTTTTACGTGTAACGTTTACTTACACTCTAATAAATATCGACCAGGCGTTTGGGCTTTGGTACTCGAAAGATGATTGTTTTACATCAGAATACTTGGCACAAAGATTACAAATTGTCTCTCGCTCTCTCTTGTCTCCTCCATATCTTCCAGCAATGGTATTTAATATGCGTATTAAAAGACACAATGACTAAGTAACTCTTCTTGAAATGATGGCTCTTAGAAAGAAACACCCCAGAGGACAGGTTTATCGTCTCTCCCAATACGCACGGGATTTTCCAAACCTGGTGATTGCAAACTTAGGGTAAAGTTCGATCCGCATAGGAAATGTATTGAGACTCGCTCAACCAGCGCTGTTCACTACTAAATAACACGATAGTTAACTAGAAAACAAAGCCCCAGTTTGGGGCTGTCGTGCGCCAAAGGGGAATTAAACACAATACAGAAGTACATGTAGTTCTCCTGATGTTTCGCTGTTTACTTTGTGTATTTATCCTTGTGCTGCTCTATCTTCTCTGTCAGGAAAATACCCACCTATCTAACGAGTTTTGAACCACTGCCAGCATGAGTCCAACCCCTCCGACCTGGCAGCTTATGATTGAAAAACCATTCGAACGTAAGTATATGACGAATTTTAGAGTGGTAAGTTTCGTAGACAAACATCAGTACAATGAAAATGGCATGCTTTACTGTCTATGGTTAGCTGACCCATTTACTATATGAACGCATTTCAGCTGTCATTTATTTCACTCATGTGAGTTAATTTCACATAGACTAGCCAATCTGAAGATTGGGCTGTGTTTTGTTTTTGCGCGGAGAAGTGCCCAATTTGTGTAAGATGGTTAATTTGAAAAGATAGTAGATGAATACTTAAACTATTTTGGCTCATTTAAAAACAATTGAAATTTAAATTTATCACTGTCACTCCTCATTTGTGCCATTGTTTGTAATTGTAATTGTCACGATAAAGCCAATGATACTGTGTAATGAACGCGAACTAAGTCAGCAGTGCTTATATTCCTATATGCGTATAAAATAAATGTCGGCTTGCATAGCAGTAACTTAAATTATTCGCATTTGGTCCAGCAATTTTGCTAGTACGTCTACGGATCTCAGAGGTCGTTCGCTCTCAACAGCACGAACAAGGTTCGTATACGAAGGCGCAATTGGTGCTGAAGCATACCAAAACTGCAGTTCATTCGGTTCGGTATGCAGTTCGTTTACGAATGGAAACTCCAGAATAGGCCTCCTTGGCGTGTCAGCAAAAACAAGAGACCACACAAGGAGAGTGGTCCATATTCCCGCGCACACCTGCCCTCGTCAGTTAAAAAGAGAGCACGTCAGTGGGGTCATAGATCAGCCTGTGTTTCTCCTTACATTTGTACTGACACATGTGGAGCTTTCAGTCTCACAAGCTAGCGCTACTCCCGCCGAACCCAAGTTCAAATGTCATGAATAGCCCGGCCAACGCATTCCCCACAGCTCATCTCGTCCATCACCATACAGCTGAATTTCTTCACTTTGAAACCCCTTGAATGTTTCAACAAGTTGACTATCCAGCCACAAGGCCGTAACGACTACAATTGCACGTGATTCGGAACATCATTGTAGGCAGATACTCCTTTCTGTAAACCTTACATGGGAACTTCCCGGGAGTTTTCCATATTTTGTTGATCATTCAGTGGTGCCGCAATGAGGTAGTGGGTTCCATGAACTAGCAAAGGCTATACATTTACTCATTTATTCTCAAGGCATTTGACAACCCTCATTAGGGTGAGATTATGTGACACTCATAACAGAAAAGTGACGAAAACGTGATTGCACCAGGAAAAACCACTGACCGTTGGAAAAAAAAATTACTATAGAACAAACGGAGACGTTTGAAGTTAATATTATATTCTTCAAGAGATACGCCCAAGATTGTTTCAGAGCCCATTCTCCCTTGGTCTTCCAGGGTTTCCTTTTTCTTGTGGTGTGTACAACTGGGAGTCTATCATTTGACAATCTTTCCAAGTACCCACACAGACTTTTGATGGTTGTTTATATTTTCTCGAGAACTGGAATGGCGTTTAACTCATAACGTTTAAGCGAATCTTTGTGGGAAGCGAGCATTCTCGCCGCTATGCCACGACGGCCCCAAAATGAGTAGAAAAGTATATCCTAAGCAGCGCTTTCGAAAACGCTCAGCCAAAAGTGAACAGCGTATCACTTCGTGTACAATTCATTACACCAATAAATTTGAATACAGTGCACTTTAAGCCCGAATCAGTGATATTATTCAGTGAAATAACATTCACTCAAAGTCAGTTGATAAGTTACTGCCAACTGGCGAATCAAGAAAATTAACTGGAAACAAAGTGACGTATAGCAGTGGAATTCTTGACATTCACCGGGACACGCAAATAAATCAGTGAAATTCAGCCAATATATTAATTACTTATATGGCACTGATTATTAAACGCTCAATTTTAACTTTTTCCACTGGTTTGGTTGAATTCTCATTGTTTCAAGTTTATAGTGTGGGTTATAACTCGAACTGAATTAGCTTGAAACGGAAATTGAAAACCACNAATTCTCATTGTTTCAAGTTTATAGTGTGGGTTATAACTCGAACTGAATTAGCTTGAAACGGAAATTGAAAACCACGTGTGAAAATTCTTAATTCACTCTCACTTCATTCGGTCCCCTCTGAACGCACTATGATCAGAATTTAAGTCACTTATCCGAACGTCATGATGGTCAAACTTCCAACATGGGCCGCGTTGACGCAGTGGCTAGAGTGCTCACAGCTAACAAGGTGAACCGGGTTCAGTTCCCGTCGGTGTCGTTCACGGATTTTTGCACGTGGGGATCGTGCCGAATGATGCCACTGGTCGGCGGGTTTTCTAGTGGATTCCCCGTTTCCCCCACTCTAGCATTCCAGCTCTGCCTACTACTCACCTCGCTTCGCCCTTATCAGTTCTCAAGACCCTGATGTTAAGAACCACCCAAACCTCTCCACTCCGCTCAAACCTCCAATACGCGATACTCGCCAGTGGCAGTGAATTGTACAACATGATTCATGTCACTTGGTTTATTTTTTTTCGATGCGTTTTACCCTCCCCTTCCTCATACAGTTGGCATGAATAGATGATTGAATATAAAGTGCGCAGGTCAGTTGGCCATTAAATCGCTTTATTTTTTAGTTCCAGAATGCAATGGCTATTTTGCCAATAGGACCGTAAAATAAGATGCATTATCATCTTGGGAAAACAACCTTTTTACATAAATTCACGCTTTGGAATATTGCTGGTTTTTCTCTGACTGCGTTTTGTGTAAGAAATATGTAATTACTCTATTGAAATATTTTTTTATAAAATCATAAGATGGTTGGAAAAGTAAATAAAAACAAACGTTGCACTACAGTTTGGCGTTTTTCTGGCAGTACTGCTGGCAAATCGTAAGCTCATTTTGGGGACGTGCCCAGAAGACAAAAATCAGACCCCCATAACTTTTGTCTATGGCATGCACAACCTTTTCACGTCCCTGCGAACCCTCAAGTGAAAAGAGTTAGCCGTCGGTCACTTATCCAACCCGACCCTTCCCATACTCATGGGGCCGCGGTGGTGCACTGGTCACGCCGCTCGCCTCGCGCAACGGCGCACAGGGTTCGATTCCCCGAAAAGATTACGCACGTGAGCGACGTGGCAGACGTTGAAGTTTGCCAGTACGCTTCCTCGGGGAACTCCCATTTCCCGACCGATTTCATTCCGTCGCTGCTCATCTCACGTGTAAACGAACTCGCACTTTGTGTTGAAAATTAACGAAAGTCAGAGCAAAACCCCACGGCATTGGAAACAGCATTGCCGCGATCATGAAACAGACTGGATAGTTGTTATGAATAAGTTTGATCACAAGTGCATTGCACCAGTTGACCTAACACAACCCAATTGCCCCACAACAGCTAAGCTCTCGGTATCACAAAGTAACAAAGTAAGTAATAGAGACTTCTCTAGATGTAAGTAATCTAAGATATGCTGAAATTTTCCAATAGCGTTGGAAAATATAGCGTAGTAACTCATCTCGCTTTGGTACACTGTTGAAGACATGGTGGCTTATCTGGTCAGAGTTAATGTCCTCCAGGCACCGACTAAAAAGTGCTTGGAGGTTGTGGGTATTATAATGAGGTAGACTATCACTGTTGTATTTTGAAGTACGAATATATTGTCTCATATATATTCACAAATACACAACATCAAAACTTTCGAGGTGCGGTACTGTCATAATTTGTTTACTCGTATTCACGGGGCGAATTCGTGGTTGAGTGGGGCTTCTTTGGACGACGAATTCTATACTTAACTCAGCGGTGAGTGTGGGTAGGCTGTCATCTGGGAATGAGTTCCAGCGAAGTGGTAGGCCGTGGAAGCCGGCCCGCCGGTGCTGATTCTCCCTGGGCTGCTGTTCGGACTCGTACTCACGTCTTCTCGCGATTTCTTCCCGCAACTCTTCCCTTGGCTCGGTGATGATCAACTGTCCCCCCTCTACTCTCGAAACGGGGTTTTTATGCTTGCAAGCCCCCCAGTCTTAATTGTCGGCACGTGGCGCCTTGTAGGGGTGGGAAGGAGGGGAGGGGTGAAGTGGAATAGCTCCGAACAAAGCCTTCCACCACACGTGTCCTCGCTTAATTGTCGGCACGTGGCGCCTTGTAGGGGTGGGAAGGAGGGGAGGGGCGGGGGTAATACCTCGGCACCAATACAGCTCGTCAGTATTTCTTCCGTGGTGCGTATTTTCTGCGTTCAGGCGAACTACACGTGATAATTTGCTGATAACTCGAAAAAGCCCTGCACTCCACAGATCTCGCGGCGGGCGAGAGGTGTCCGGAGTGAAGGGGGTGAAGGGTGAAGGCCTACGCTTCAGCTCCATGTGTACCGGAATTTTCCACCTGCCTGTGGTACCACGTGCCATCTAGAAGGCGCCTAGCGAAGTACGCGAGGCGGGGGTGGTGTGAGGGGGTGATGGATGTGAGCCAACGGCGTTCCCTAATGCGACAGTAGAGTACGCATGCAATAAACGCATTAAAAGTCCTTTCACACGATCAAACTTCACTTCAAATTTTCTTCCAATTTATTGAATTCCGTTTCTTGAATGCTGTGTGACGTCACTCGGACGTCATAATGCGTCTTATCATTCCATATGCAGATTTTTCTGTTTACAGTCGAGTGTTCATAGCACCACTTTGAAGTTATGAGGGATAGAAGGATACGACACACAAAAATAAAGAAAAGACAATTATTTTATAATAATTTATAGTAATTTAGTAATTACAATTTCAGAAGAAAGCAGTTCATCACATCATGCGATATATCCCCGTTCTTTTACTTAACTAATGATTGAAGATATCTCAAGAATGCACGAAAAATACTCACGTTTTAAAAAGTCAATCAAATATCTGAGTCTATCAACAAAATTGCGGAGCATGTGGAGCGATTGTGGAGCGATTGTGGAGTGGAATGTGGAGTAGATTGGTGTGGATTGGTGTAAGGATTGCGGTGCAATATTGCAAGATTGATCGAAATTATGATAAAAAATAAGTCTTAGATTTTTTTATTTTTCAAGTATTTTATAAAAGTTTTTAGAATTTATTTTTGGGTGCAAGTTTATGCTAGGACATGATCACGAGACCAAGGTCACAGATGTGAGGTCAAGGTGAATGTCATCCAGATCTAACATGATGGTCGGAGTCATCAGTGCCACCTAGGAATTGAAAATGTAAACAAATGATAAACGAAAAAACCAATATGGTGGGTGGAATGCATTTGTCAGAATGACCAAAGGTAAGTGGGTTGGGGAGGGGAATTTTAATACAATGTGATTTATTGGATGGGGTCAGTCGTCTGCTGGACATGGTGGTGTGTAAAACCTCCGAATATATAAGTTAATTTTCTTTGTAATTATTTTATATATATTTTATTAATTTTTATAAATTCTTATAAAATATTTGGAATTTTTTAATAAAAGGTTGGGGTTCAAGGTCAAATGTCAATGAGGTTAAGGTCAAAGGTCTATGTCACCCGGATCAAAAATGGCGGTAGCAGTTAGTAATGTAGTATGCTTGGTGGCATTTACGAATTATTCTATTTTTTTCAATTTTTCTCGAGTTTTTGTTTTCAAGGTCGTCCAAGGTCATGGTTATTGGTTAAATGTCATGGGTCAAGGTCATCTAGGTCCAACATGGCGGTTGGGTGATGTCTTAACATGGTGGCTGGTCGGTTCCAGTCCCTCGTCCATACCAAATTCTAACATTTAAAAAAATTTTAAAAATAAATTTTAGAATAATTTTTTATAAATATTTGGGAATTTTTGGAAGGTTACTAGGGTCAAGGTCAATGGCCAAGGTCACCTGAATTCAATATGGCGAAAAATATGATTACCAGAACCAATATGGTTGATGGTTAACTATGATTCCAGGCCCTGTACCCATTGTTACGATTTGGCATGCCATATGCCTATAAACCAATATGTCCACCATTGCTCTGCCCATGTCTGTCCGATGGATCTATAATTGCCTTTGGGGGGATCTTTTTTTGCAGCGGGGGGTATCGGTGCCTCTTTTAGGGGAAAGAGAATTGGTTTTAGCAAAAATAAATAAAAATTTTGAGGGTAAAAGGAAAATTTTTAGGGAAATTTAGTCGATTTTGAGGGGGGAAAGAAAACTTTTAAGGGATAAATAGCTGACGGGGGACCTGAATGACAGAGCATTAACAGCTCCGATCTCCTATGCCGAACGCCGATGTCCCAAAACCGGCATAATTTTAATACTCGTAATCATATATAATTAAAATATCACTGACCAACAGTAAACATGGCCCCTCAAAAACAGCAATTTTACAGTATATCATTGCATACTCGTTGCCATAATTTGTCCCGGTTGGAGTGTTCTCTCTCGTTTATTCGCTTTAGTTCAAGCCCAGCACACTGGAGCGCCACAGAGTAATTTCACTATAAGTAGTACTTTATGGTGGATGTGGTAAAATTAGCGGTCAAGCGGAGTTCCTAAATGGCTGCTTTTACTTTTATATTGTACCAGTACTGTTAATGTCAAGACGCCTTACTTCTAGCGTTAACCGAGGGTATCTAACAGCATATATATTGATTGTAGCACAATATACACTGTACTAACGACTACTAGAACTTCCACATTTAAAATGTAGAAAATAAGCTCCACACCTACAGTGTAGAGGTCACATACCAGCCGTGGCGCAGGCAGAGTACTCTAGGAGCCAGAGCAATAACTACTTTGGCTCTCCTGTGAAAATGACACTAGTGTTCCAGTTTTCTTAAAGGGTTGAAGACAAATTTCTATATCTATAGGCTGTTCACGGTAAAGTGAGAACTTTTGAGGTCCTAGTTTCTTTTTCCCCGTCAGCCATTATTTTATCCTTCCGCCACTTCGTTTTAATAAATTTTGCCAAGTAAGTAATAAACACAGTTTATAAACTTCAGCTGACTCGAAACTTAACGTCTGAGGCTACAATAATATATATTTATTGACTATTATTCCAAATTAGAGGGACTCAAAAAGTGCTCACTTTACCGTGAAGATCCTACGGGTAATGTGAATACTACGATCTTAGTTAGGTGAATTATAGATTCATTCCACAACTTCCAGTTACAGACAAGAAAAAATAAATTGTGACATTTTCTTTTCGAGTAAACTGAAGATTTTATGTTTGTTTTAATATAGTCAATTCACCGATACTTACAAATTTTATGAAGCACTGCTTAAGTTGTACTTCCAAGAAATTCATCCGCCCCTTACGTAAAACAACCATAACTAAGACTAGCTAATTACACTAAAGGGACAACTCTTCTTATTTAGGCGCAATCAATTTAGTAATATCATGCATGAGAACAATTTCTTTTTTAATAGGCACTATCAACACATCAATTTTCTACCTGTTTTTATTAATATTAACACCAAATGAAATACTATACATTCCTTAAATAAAAAAGTTGTTTCATAAAAAAATTCTTAATTTTTATTTTAACAGTGGTATTAAATGCTTGTCGTACATAATATATCTAAGAAAATATCAAAGACGTCATACATGGGGCGATTTGTCAAAGGTTTGATTCAGAAAGTGTCAAGAAACCGCAAATATACCATAATGATATTTCAGCTTCCGAGAGAGAGGGAGAGAGAGAAAGAGATAGAGAGATAGCGAGATAGAGAGAGACATTTTCCGTCTTAATAATTCAACTAATAAATATGTTCCAAAAAAAATACTGCGCGCTTTTGCAAAATAGTGGGAGAGATTCTTAGTGTGTTTATTTAGGCATATTTACCTTAACTTTAGACTTTTTTTGGAANTTTTTTTGGAGCCTATGTTAAACGTTCTGATTTTAGAAAAAGATTTCATGTTTATTAATTCCAAAAATTGTAATGACAAATTAGATTTGTATACAAACACAATTTTAATAATTTATCCAAAAAATTGTTTACATAATAATTTCAAAACAATGAAACCCATTACATTACTGAATTACATTTCACAGACTATTGCAAATGGCCGCGTCTTGGTATCAGTTTTCTAGGTCTGCAAAAAAACTCTCTTTTCAGGAACTTTNGAAACCCATTACATTACTGAATTACATTTCACAGACTATTGCAAATGGCCGCGTCTTGGTATCAGTTTTCTGCGTCTGCAAAAAAACTCGCTTTTCAGGAACTTCCTCGATCACTGGAAGATTTTCGAGAAAGGCGTTTGGACTTTCTCGTCATTGAGGGTACATTGGTAACTGCAACGCTGATCGTCGTGCCTGGCTGGAGCTCGTCGGCTGACGTGCATTTGTGAGACTGCTGCTGTCTTTCCTCCAGGAACTTTAAGACGTCCAATTTAATAAGTTCTCCGCTCTTCTGTGATTCGGAGTCACGTTTCTCTGTTCTGTCATGGTGTTTCTGCACTTTTCCATGGTGTTTGTGCAGTTCGTCGTGATGCTTTTTAAGTACTTTGTGATGCTTTTCTTTTTGTTCCTCTCAAAGCTCCTGTAATTGGTCGTGAGGTTTCTGTAGTTCATCTTGTGATTTCTGCTCGTCATGTTCCTTATGCAGCTTGTGCACTTTAACCACGGTCGAAAGCCAAGTATTAAAGTCACTGCTGAAGCGTGGTTGTTGACATTTTTTCTGTCCTTGTTGTTTCTCAGGTGGTGGTTTCTTTGTTTGTGGTTGATGCTGTTTCGACGGAGTCATTGGCATAGCCACTGGAAATGCAAGGGCATATCCGCGGAGTTTCTGCGACATGTGGTCNTTAACCACGGTCGAAAGCCAAGTATTAAAGTCACTGCTGAAGCGTGGTTGTTGATATTTTTGCTGTCCTCGTTGTTCCTCATGTGGTGGTTTCTTTGTTTGTGGTTGATACTGTTTCGACGGAGTCATTGGCATAGCCACTGGAAATGCAAGGGCATATCCGCGGAGTTTCTGCGACATGTGATCTTTAGCTGGCGGCTTAAGTTTCCCAAAAGAAGATGGTTTCTTTGGAAGCTTTGACTCCCGAACCGGATACGCACGCTTGTGAACATTAGGGTCATCGAGCAGCGCTTGTCGTGCGATAGTCTGGGAGCGCAGTGGCGGTAACAAGGCCCGCAGCTCCCTGGGTATCACTCGGTCACGTCTACCCTCGTCATGGTATGTCCAGCGCTTCTTCTTCGTGTCGATCTGCGCCTCGGTCATCCTGACTGACCTCAGGCCCATCTCTGGGCAGTCGATTACCTGATTTATCTTTTCCCTGCGGACGTCCTGTAGTTCTCTGAGCATCCCCATCCTCTTGCGGATTCTGGCCAACACCTGTTTCCATTCCGTCTCTTCCAGGTTGGTGATGGTTTCATTGATGCTTTCGTATGTCTTGTGGATGCTATCCCACCACTTCTGATCCTCGTCGATGATTTCCATCGCTGCATCCGACGGCATTGTGCATGTAGATGGAGTACCTGCAGCTGATGATTCATCGCGTGGTCTTGAAACAGGCTTGGGAGGAGGACGATATGGCATTGCATGTCGTGGGGCGGGTATGGGCTTACTATGGCGAAAAAGTGCAGCAGGTCCAGTGGCGAGAGTATGTTGTTTTGGTGGAAATGTGTCTGATGGAGAACGGCGTGGTAGATAAAAGAAGCGATGGGGATGGTCTGACGGTGGGGCAGTTGGTAATACAGGACGGGGGAGTGGTAAACCACGTTCAACAAAAGTCACGCGCCTTGGTAGTATAGCGGTAGGTGAAGTCTGAGGCGCTGTTAAAGCAGAGTCGTCTACACGAGAGGGAATTGGTTGACGAAAAGCAGGTCTGGGACGATGTGACTGCAAATGTGCTGTAGGTTGCATTCGATACTGCACCTGTGTGAGAGAGTCAGCTCTAAAAGCACGTGTCAGTGGATCAAAGGCAGGTATTGTTTGATGCTGAAGCGGAGCGACTTGAGCTAGAGTTTCTTGTGTTCTCGGCGAAGGACCAGCCATATATCGGCGCTGCAGAACAGACTGTGTAGTCATGTAACTAGGAACTGTTAATACCTGAGCAGCTACAGCAGAGCGACGTGCTGCTGATGCAGACTCCGCTGTGAACTTCAGGTTGGCCAGTGACGGAGGGAGTAATCTCCTTCCTGGTGAAGTGATACCAGCATGTGCACCGGCCATGGCTGGACGTNTGACGGAGGGAGTAATCTCCTTCCTGGTGAAGTGATACCAGCATGTGCACCGGCCATGGCTGGACGTGAATCATCTCGATGTTGTAGGCCTAGTGTTTTCCTTGCGAAATAACGCTTTCCCACACCCTCAGGTTTGCCAGTTCTCGTCATCATGTTTTCTGATGGATCACTCTCTGAGAACAAAAATACAATAAAATAAATTGTAACATCACATAGGCAAAATGTAACTATCTACTTAAATTTGACAAACAGCATTTAAATGGTTTACCCAACAAGCAGCAAATTTAAACTGTAAGTCCAGTGTTGAATTTGAAGTACCCAAAAATACAGATTTTAGGAATCCCTATGGTTTCACATTGTTATAGAATCATCGCTCGTATTGTGACTGAAGGAAGGGTTTAGAAACGTTAAAGTCTGGCGAAGCCATAAGCTGGTCACTTCCACTTCCTACTTCCGGGCTAATTGAAGGAAAGGGAAGCTAAATGCTAAAATCTTAATAATAAAAACTTTTCCTGCCAGATATCAATGGTGTTGCATATGTACCAGGTTTTCTCTGTAGGTATACAAAATTTGTTATGAAATTTCCTATTTTGGTTGTTTTATAACCTTCGTAAGCAATAAACTTTGTTCTTCGTACCAAGAGGAGAAATTTTACAAAGTATCTCCACATGTTGTTGAATATAGTCGTAAAGCAGCCATTCCACGGTAATGGATGTAACATTTGCACTTAATTTTTGTTTTCAAATTATGGCCAAGCAAAAAATAAATTCTTATTTTACTACACCTATCTTCTTCTAAGGGGGAGCAAACTCTTCAAGCAAGTAGATGTCAAACACCATTTTGACAAATGAATTACTTTAATTGAAACATTCTTTACATATGTGAAACTATACTGGCATAGGCTGGTGAGCTTTAAAATTATAACGGCAAACTTTGGGTTTTATGCTGAAAATAATGGTTTTAGGCATTTTCCCAAGAATATATATTTAAGGNACGGTTTTAGGCATTTTCCCAAGAATATATATTTAATGAGAAATATATTCCGTAGTCCAAATTGAGATATTAATCGTAATTCTTTGCTCAATAAATTTTTTTTATACATGTGTAATGTAAATTTGATACGGGTATGACATGTGCAAATATGTGCTGAATGAAGAATGAAATGCGTGGAAAAAAATACCTCAATTTGAACCATTCTGTACAAATANTCTTGAAACAGGCTTGGGAGGAGGACGATATGGCATTGCATGTCGTGGGGCGGGTATGGGCTTACTATGGCGAAAAGGTGCAGCAGGTCCAGTGGCGAGAGGATGTTGTTTTGGTGGAAATGTGTCTGATGGAGAACGGCGTTCTAGATAAAAGAAGCGATGGGGATGGTCTGACGGTGGGGCAGTTGGTAATACAGGACGGGGGAGTGGTAAACCACGTTCAACAAAAGTCACGCGCCTTGGTAGTATAGCGGTAGGGGAAGACTGAGGCGCTGTTAAAGCAGAGTCGTCTACACGAGAGGGAATTGGTTGACGAAAAGCAGGTCTGGGACGATGTGANAGGCGCTGTTAAAGCAGAGTCGTCTACACGAGAGGGAATTGGTTGACGAAAAGCAGGTCTGGGACGATGTGACTGTAAATGTGCTGTAGGTTGCATTCGATACTGCACCTGTGTGAGAGGGTCAGCTCTAAAAGCACGTGTCAGTGGATCAAAGGCAGGTATTGTTTGATGCTGAAGCGGAGCGACTTGAGCTAGAGTTTGTTGTGTTCTCAGGCGAAGGACCAGCCATATATCGGCGCTGCAGAACAGACTGTGTAGGCATGTAACTAGGAACTGTTAATACCTGAGCAGCTACCGCAAGGCGACGTGCTGCTGATGCAGACTCCGCTGTGAACTTCAGGTTGGCCAGGGACGGAGGGAGTAATCTCCTTCCTGGTGAAGTGATACCAGCATGTGCACCGGCCATGGCTGGACGTG
>NQII01003371.1:118735-248142 GCA_002778355.1 Clitarchus hookeri | reverse complement strand
GCGACGTGCTGCTGATGCAGACTCCGCTGTGAACTTCAGGTTGGCCAGTGACGGAGGGAGTAATCTCCTTCCTGGTGAAGTGATACCAGCATGTGCACCGGCCATGGCTGGACGTGGATCATCTCGATGTTGTAGGCCTAGTGTTTTCCTTGCGAAATAACGCTTTCCCACACCCTCAGGTTTGCCAGTTCTCGTCATCATGTTTTCTGATGGATCACTCTCTGAGAACAAAAATACAATAAAATAAATTGTAACATCACATAGGCAAAATATAACTATCTACATAAATTTGACAAACAGCATTTAAATGGTTTACCCAACAAGCAGCAAATATAAACTGTAAGTCCAGTGTTGAATTTGAAGTACCCAAAAATACAGATTTTAGGAATCCCTATGGTTTCACATTGTTATAGAATCATCGCTCGTATTGTGACTGAAGGAAGGGTTTAGAAACGTTAAAGTCTGGCGAAGCCATAAGCTAGTCACTTCCACTTCCTACTTCCGGGCTAATTGAAGGAAAGGGAAGCTAAATGCTAAAACCTTAATAATAAAACTTTTCCTGCCAGATATCAATGGTGTTGCATATGTACCAGGTTTTCTCTGAAGGTATACAAAATTTGTTATGAAATTTCCTATTTTGGTTGTTTAATAACCTTCGTAAGCAATAAACTTTGTTCTTCGTACCAAGAGGAGAAATTTTACAAAATATCTCCACATGTTGTTGAATATAGTCGTAAAGCAGCCATTCCACGGTTATGGATGTAACATTTGCACTCAATTTTTGTTTTCAAATTATGGCCAAGCAAAAAATAAATTATTATTTTACTACACCTATCTTCTTATCAGGGGGAGCAAACTCTTCAAGCAAGTAGATGTCAAACACCATTTTGACAAATGAATTACTTTAATTGAAACATTCTTTACATATGTGAAACTATACTGGCATAGGCTGGTGAGCTTTAAAATTATAACGGCAAACTTTGGGTTTTATGCTGAAAATAATGGTTTTAGGCATTTTCCCAAGAATATATATTATAGAGAAATATATTCCGTAGTCCAAATTGAGATATTAATCGTAATTCTTAGCTCAATAAATTTTTTTTATACATGTGTAATGTAAATTTGATACGGGTATGACCTGTGCAAATATGTGCTGAATGAAGAATGAAATGCGTGGAAAAAAATACCTCAATTTGAACCATTCTGTACAAATANCTGTGCAAATATGTGCTGAATGAAGAATGAAATGCGTGGAAAAAAATACCTCAATTTGAACCATTCTGTACAAATATCATCAGTGATGATGTTTATTTATTTAAATTTGTATTGCAGCAACATTTAGTAATTGCATTAAAAATATTGCGTATAAAATCTTAATGTGGTCCTCCTTTGTATGGCATTAATGAAGTTACTTTAATATTTAATAAATCGTCAATTTGCTTGCGTAAACACCAAACATAATTTTACTTTAAAAAAAAAAGTAAGAACTTCAAACGTTTACCACACGGTACGCAACTCCTTAGTGAACTCAAAAACAACTATCATAAACGACTAATTTGTCCGATAAATTCAAAACCCTTGGTTCCGGAAAGATTACTAAGATCTGACTGACAAACATAAACTGGTTTATCCCTTTAATATGGAATGGAACTTATCAACTTTCTCTTACCATCTTGCTTAGGGAAATTAAAGAACTTCGATTTCTGTTTGAAAGTCTTCTTCCCGAATTGTCGGATTTCCTTGGCAGATTCCAGCATATAAGTGGATTTTACTTTTCCCTTTAAATTCAACTCGAGTAGTCTACCTGATGTAAGGTATTCATAGCTGGGTCTTACTGTTTGCTGCGGATCATCAGTTGTTGATTCACCATAGGGAAGTTCGATGTAAAGTTCAGAATCGGTAAAAGTGACATGACTTGTTTAAAACACAGGCAGACATGTTAAACCTGCGATGAAATTTCAAAAGTTTGTTTCAAAAAGTGTAAAGTAACCGTGGATGGAGTATAATACATAAGTAATCATTGTAATTAAAATGTTTTACTATAAAATTATTTATGTACATCATAAAGTACAANGGAGTATAATACATAAGTAATCATTGTAATTAAAATGTTTTACTATAAAATTATTTATGTACATCATAAAGTACAAGTTTTAATTTTGTGAGAGTTTGGTTCTCATATTTATGAAGCGACTGAAAACTTGATTCATCAAAAAGGTTAGAGAGGACCTATTTCATTTAAATTAGATAACTGAATCGAAAAATTCCTTTTGGCGAAAGCTTTTAATAGAATGATATAGCAGAATTTGGCACAATGGCTTCTGGCGTGGAGCATCAGAGCTGTTTATTGTCTGGGCAATGCGGTCGGTCGGCGACCATCTAGTCCGTTATTTTATTTGTATGTGATATTGATCTTGATATTTTACCTTTATTCCGGTGACCTTTGACCTTGAAAACCCAAAAATTCCTAGAAGTTCCAATAAACCCTAACATTTCATTAAAAAAAATACTTAAATAGTTATTAAAAATTATTAAAATAAATTTTTAAAATACTAAAAACTATTACTTAGAAATTTATTAAAACTATAATTAAAAATATATTATTTAATATCTACATTTCAGGAGGTACCCCAGCCCCACGCCCAGCAGACGACTGACCCCCACCACCAGTTACTATTATTAGCTATTTAGTCGGCAGGTCTCCACCATCGACACCTCTCACCTATACTCATTCTATCGTATGCTACGATCTTGGTTTTTTCGTTTGTAATTGGCTTATACACTGTTGGAGGAAACCATCTTGGATTCCGTATGTTTATGTTTACATCACCTAGATGGTGCTAGTGTATTAATTATCGATATCGCCGCCATGCGAGTTGTCGATTTAGCCACCAGGCGGCAGTCATATTTTTTTACGTTTTTAGAGTATAGGTTCCGCTGTCGGCGCCCTCGATGTTGGATTCTATTTTAAACACATAGGTGACGTTAATTTCTCGATTCATCCGCCAGGTGAGCTGATTGCTCTAATATTTATAAACATGGAAAAATNCACATAGGTGACGTTAATTTCTCGATTCATCCGCCAGGTGAGCTGATTGCTCTAATATTTATAAACATGGAAAAATCTGTAATTTTTCTTTTCCATTTATTAAAAAAAAATATTTTTTTCAGTCAACAGTATAACTACATGCAAGACGCGGGACTTTGACTAACTGGATAAATTATTATATGTATTTTTCATTATAAATTATAATTTAATTAGTTTAAAACAGTTTTTTATAAAATTAAATTTTTGTACACATAGTACAATGGTACTTTATACCGCACATTTTTATTAAATTAATTTTATTTCTAGGCATTTTAAATTTTAATTTTATTCTGGAAAATTAGGTAAAATGAGACAAAAAAAATTTATTCACAGCCATTTTTTTATTAAACTAATTTGTTATAGTAACTCATGCCCTAAAAAATATTACAATATTCCTCAATATTTATGCATCTTAATTTATGCAAACTTTGTTGTAGGTTACAGTATTTTATGCATCTCGCTATTAAAACTCGTGTTGTTGTGCTAAAATATCGTGATATTTATTACACCGACACACTGTACAGGGCGGGTTATGTGGGTTACTACACTTTTGAGGACATGNAAAATATCGTGATATTTATTACACCGACACACTGTACAGGGCGGGTTATGTGGGTTACTACACTTTTGAGGACATGTACCGAAGTCACAAGAGACCTGCTAGCAGCAAATGGTACCGAGGTACTGATGAGAAATTCACTTCGCCTTTAAAGGTCTGTGCATATCTAAGTAAACTGTCCGTTCGGCTGAAAACCTTAGCGCACCTGTCACACAAATATGACATGCAACAGAGATTTTTGGCTTAATTAAGGCGTCCTTGTCGCCGTACATTGTGGTCGAAAGCAAATGTCGTATTATAAAAGTGACACTTATGACGACGAAGTGGTTCAGGCAAAGACTCGGACTGTCCTGTTGGAGATGTAGGTGCTGGNTATAAAAGTGACACTTATGACGACGAAGTGGTTCAGGCAAAGACTCGGACTGTCCTGTTGGAGATGTAGGTGCTGGCGCAGGAAGCAGGTAACGAGAGCAATGGTGTTATAGTTACATCAACCAAAATGTCCAATGGCTTAATTGAAGATTTCGTAGGCGTCACAGCTGAAGAAGTCGAAGGCACCATACTAATCTGATACGAGGGCACTGGACTTGTGGAAGTAGATACTGCTAGTGACGTAGACAACACAGCTGACGAAGTCGATGGCGCTGGTAAAACTGAAGACATGTTACTCGAAGAAGAAATCGATGACGAGAAACCATTGGAGGGTAATATCCACTCCACCATAACGTTACTGTCCATGGGTTACCTGATGTAGAATCTAGCCGAGACGATCCACCTTTTACATAAGCCGTTGTCAAAATAAGTNTACTGTCCATGGGTTACCTGATGTAGAATCTAGCCGAGACGATCCACCTTTTACATAAGCCGTTGTCAAAATAAGTCTATCAGCTGACCCCACGTGGCTTATAAAATAAGCGTATGCAACACCTATCACGTCATTTTGACACAGAACGAACCATATTACATCATTAAGGCATTGTTCGAACATCAACCAGCCAATCACCGAGTTGCCATGTGATTGCAGCTGGCCAATCGCATGCGGGCATTGAGACATCACATGCGGGCACGTAGGCAGGTTTAAGATGCTTATCATTGTTTTATGAACGATCCACAGAAACAGACCAGTACATCAGACACTGTAGTAACTGCCCCAGTCGAAGACAGTAACTCGCAAACACGACTCAGTGACGAGGAAGCCAACCAGGTGTATGGACCTCGATGAAGTTTCAAATGACTTTGTCAAAAGTATAAAAAAATAANCAGAAACAGACCAGTACATCAGACACTGTAGTAACTGCCCCAGTCGAAGACAGTAACTCGCAAACACGACTCAGTGACGAGGAAGCCAACCAGGTGTATGGACCTCGATGAAGTTTCAAATGACTTTGTCAAAAGTATAAAAAAATAATAATTCTTCGTGTGCATGTGAACATAATTTCTGATATAAAAAAAAATATATGAAATATATTACAATATTCAGGTATTTAGTTTGCAAGACTATTTCGCCATTAAAAAACCGAGNCACATAGGTGACGTTAATTTCTCGATTCATCCGCCAGGTGAGCTGATTGCTCTAATATTTATAAACATGGAAAAATGTGTAATTTTTCTTTTCCATTTATTAAAAAAAAATATTTTTTCAGTCAACAGTATAACTACATGCAAGACGCGGGACTTAGACTAACTGGATAAATTATTATATGTATTTTTCATTATAAATTATAATTTAATTAGTTTAAAAAAGTTTTTTATAAAATTAAATTTTTGTACATATAGTACAATATAACTTTATACCGCACATTTTTATTAAATTAATTTTATTTCTAGGCATTTTAAATTTTAATTTTATTCTGGAAAATTAGGTAAAATGAGACAAAAAAAATTTATTCACAGCCATTTTTTTAATTAAACTAATTTATTATAGTAACTCATGCCCTAAAAAATATTACAATATTCCTCAATATTTATGCATCTTAATTTATGCTAACTTTGTTGTAGGTTACAGTATTTTATGCATCTCGCTATTAAAACTCGTGTTGTTGTGCTTAAATATCGTGATATTTATTACACCGACACACTGTACAGGGCGGGTTATGTGGGTTACTACACTTTTGAGGACATGTACCGAAGTCACAAGAGACCTGCTAGCAGCAAATGGTACCGAGGTACTGATGAGAAATTCACTTCGCCTTTAAAGGTCTGTGCATATCTAAGTAAACTGTCCGTTCGGCTGAAAACCTTAGCGCACCTGTCACACAAATATGACATGCAACAGAGATTTTTGGCTTAATTAAGGCGTCCTTGTCGCCGTACATTGTGGTCGAAAGCAAATGTCGTATTATAAAAGTGACACTTATGACGACGAAGTGGTTCAGGCAAAGACTCGGACTGTCCTGTTGGAGATGTAGGTGCTGGAGCAAAGGAAGCAGGTAACGAGAGCAATGGTGTTATAGTTACATCAACCAAAATGTCCAAAGGCTTAATTGAAGATTTCGTAGGCGTCACAGCTGAAGAAGTCGATGGCACCATACTAATCTGATACGAGGGCACTGGACTGGTGGAAGTAGATACTGCTAGTGACGTAGACAACACGGCTGACGAAGTCGATGGCGCTGGTAAAACAGAAGACATATTACTCGAAGAAGAAATCGATGACGAGAAACCATTGGAGGGTAATATCCACTCCACCATAACGTCACTGTCCATGGGTTACCTGATGTAGAATCTAGCCGAGACGATCCACCTTTTACATAAGCCGTTGTCAAAATAAGTATATCAGCTGACCCCACGTGGCTTATAAAATAAGCGTATGCAACACCTATCACGTCATTTTGACACAGAACGAACCATATTACATCATTAAGGCATTGTTCGAACACCAACCAGCCAATCACCGAGGTGCCATGTGATTGCAGCTGTCCAATCGCATGCGGGCATTGAGACATCACATGCGGGCACGTAGGCAGGTTTAAGATGCTTATCATTGTTTTATGAACGATCCACGGTAACAGACCAGTCCATCAGACACTGTAGTAACTGCCCCAGTCGAAGACATTAACTCGCAAACACGACTCAGTGACGAGGAAGCCAACCAGGTGTATGGACCTCGATGAAGTTTCAAATGACTTTGTCAAAAGTATAAAAAAATAATAATTCTTCGTGTGCATGTGAACATAATTTCTGATATAAAAAAAATATATGAAATATATTACAATATTCAGGTATTTAGTTTGCAAGACTATTTCGCCATTAAAAAACCGAGANAAAAAAAATATATGAAATATATTACAATATTCAGGTATTTAGTTTGCAAGACTATTTCGCCATTAAAAAACCGAGATGGCTGGATACGACGGAATGAGTATGGTTGAGGGGTGGTGGGGATGGAGACCTGCCGACTAAACAGCCCATAGAAACTGGTGGTTGGGGGTCAGTCGTCTGCTAGCCTTGGGGCTGGGATACCTCCTGAAATGTAAGTTTTTTAAATAATATTTTCAATAATAATGTTTTAATAAATTTTTTAATAATAATGTTTTAATAGATTTTTAAATAATAATTTTTAATAATATTTTTGTATATTTTAATTATTTTTAATACATGAAAAATAACTTTTATTATGAAAATATGGCATTTTTTTTGGGAATTGGGGGTTTTTGTTTTCAAAGGTCACTGAGGTCAATGTCAAAGGTCACTGAGGTCAATGTCAAAGATCACTGAGGTCAATATCAAAGGTCAAGGTCTCCTACATCCAACACGATGGACAAGATGGCCACCAGCCGACTGGAATGACAGAGCATGAACAGCTCCGACACTCCACGCCAGACGTAATTGTGCTAACGTCGGCTATATCACTATACTGCTTTCCTCGTTCACTTTTTTTTATAATATATATGTATGTGATACTGTTTACGCTTGTGAATACCACTANCTATACTGCTTTCCTCGTTCACTTTTTTTTATAATATATATGTATGTGATACTGTTTACGCTTGTGAATACCACTAGAGAGAGAGAGAGCACAATAGTTACAAAATAAAGCTAATAATTCAAACTTATATAGGGGTAAGTGTACATCGCAANCTATACTGCTTTCCTCGTTCACTTTTTTTTATAATATATATGTATGTGATACTGTTTACGCTTGTGAATACCACTAAAGAGAGAGAGAGCACAATAGTTACAAAATAAAGCTAATAATTCAAACTTATATAGGGGTAAGTGTACATCGCAATNAAGAGAGAGAGAGCACAATAGTTACAAAATAAAGCTAATAATTCAAACTTATATAGGGGTAAGTGTACATCGCAATTTGGACCAAGCACAAACTTTCCACAAAAGTAAACATTATTTCTTTATTAACCGCAAAATTAAAACCGGCCGCTTTGGAAACGCAGTGTATTTGTGTTTGCCTTGAATTTTATATAAATTACTACGAATANAAGTTGGACCAAGCACAAACTTTCCACAAAAGTAAACATTATTTCTTTATTCACCACAAAATTAAAACCGGCCGCTTTGGAAACGCAGTGTATTTGTGTTTGCCTTGAATTTTATATAAATTACTACGAATATTCGACACTTCCTGTGTTGGATGTTAGGTTGTTTGATGCCGAAATCACATTCTGGCTGTGCATTTCTCAAGGCAATTTGTTCTAGTGTACGAATTCCATACTAACTAACTCTAACTAGCTCTGTAAATACAAAGGCTCTCAGAAAGTTTAAGATCAAGGCAAATAAGCACCAGTTGTAACAATTCGAAATTATTTATTTAGTTAAAAATTTAATAACCTGAAAGAAATTTAAAGAAAGAACTTTCATGAGCGACGTCCCTTTGTCTTGCGACGCTTTTGCATTATATTTTGCACCAGCCATAATTTGCTCAAAAAACTTATATTAACATTATAAAAATTTTAAATTAAATTATTTACGCTTTACGCATTCAATTTTTGAACATAATACTTTCATAACACTACGACGCATGAAAGCAGTACCGTTAACTTGTTTTGCAAAAATGAAAGGCTCTCAAATACACTATTTTAGTGCATTTTGTTTTAAATCGGGCATAGGGCAGTACAGCCTTGTTTCATTCCTTATTAGCCACTTGTTACTACGCAAAGTAACACTTGATTCTTTTAATTTATTTAGATAAGCTAACTGTAAGAGTATCTTAGCAAGTGTACCATCGGTTTTGGAGAAATGAACAATTACTGTTTTTATTTACTCACGACTTAAGTTGTATTACGCTAAAAAATACCAGGATGAACAAAACATATTGTGTTCTGTGACAAGAAATAAATGACTATCAAACAAACTGGTGGGTATTAGTGAACAGCGATAATTTTGTAAAATGAAGCCACAGTATTTAAATTTTAAAGCCTATTATGATGACTAAATGTAGCTTAGACCAGCTCTTGAGCCTTGCAGTGGAGTTAAAGTGTGCCAATTGTGCGTATATTTATAGAGCGTAAAGTATTCCCACATAACCAAAGAGAACTGCAGTTTGTCGTTATGTTCTTCTGAGTACGCACAATATGAAACGCTATCACACATGATAAGAGAGAGCAGTTAGAAGGACGTCAGGTTCTGTAACGTGGAGAACGTCAAACACACAATGCTCGGGTACGGTTCCGCTCCTAGTCGTAATTTCTTTTTTCGTTCGTAATATTTCTTTTTGTGATAAAACAATTGTACTTAACTCATTTTAAATCGCAATTTTTTTAAAGCTACGAAAATATATAGCAATTTTTTAACACAAATATTATCATCATTCAACACAAATTTTTTTTTCCCGCAACATAAAACACCAACTTAAAGTTGAAAGAACTGTAAGGGGTAATGTTGTTACAAAAGTAACAATGTTACGTTAATATGAATGGCTTATCATTATACTACATTAAGAACAACATTAATAACTAACGGATAACATGTTACAAAAAATTACTGTTGTCATAACATTTGGTTTTTTTTTCTGTGTACATGACCAATTCCTTCACATTCGTGCTTTCCTAAGCAACATGCTCCGTCTGTCATGACCTTGCTGTCTACGAGACGCTAAGCCTTACATACCTCCACCACGCTCTGTGCTTAACCTACTATGTCATAGACACATGACTGTGATGTCTCATTATATATAACTATATATTAATTTTCGTGTTGGAAAGTATAAATTCATATTTGCGGACATGAGAACATTGTAACAAGTTTATTGCTATACGCGGTATTTTTATGTAGTGAGAAAACTATATTGGCGTACTAGTTTTCATTATTATTGCATTTTTGTAACTCTATATGTGAAAAGTATTAGGCTACAAGTTAATTCCTATACGTGGTATTTATTTCGAAATTGATGTATTTATCACTTCTCAGTATTATATATATTTTTTTTACTGGTTAATTGTCACAAAGTACACAAAACTGCCATAAAATAACGCTCTTGTTAGTATTTTGTAAACGATTTAACATACGCCGCAGCAAGAAATGGATGGTGGAAAAATAGTTGAAAAAAAGGGGGGGGGGGCAGAAGCCCATTGACTTTCCCGGTTCGTAGTCGGAAGGTACCAGGGGTCAGCAAGGTTTAAAACCTCACATCAAATGTTCTGCAATACTCTATTTACTGTAAAAAAATCAAAATTTATAATATTGAGTAAATTATTTTTTTAATATTTTTAGGTATTATGTGAGAAAATATGAGAGCATATTTTGTATTTATATGGTTTATTCTTTACAAACATAAAAATGTGCATCTTTAAAGTCTTATTTTTCGGTAACACAAGCTTACAGTGACGTGTCTAATAATATAAAATTATCGTTAATATTNTTAATATTTTTAGGTATTATGTGAGAAAATATGAGAGCATATTTTGTATTTATATGGTTTATTCTTTACAAACATAAAAATGTGCATCTTTAAAGTCTTATTTTTCGGTAACACAAGCTTACAGTGACGTGTCTAATAATATAAAATTATCGTTAATATTTCGTCGTACAGGAATTACTTGCTGATAACAGTGCGTATCGTTTGGGAAGACCATCATTCAAGACTTCAGCACATGCGGTATTTGTTTTCTTTGGCAAAGACGCTGTGAAGATATACAGGACATTTTAAATCTTTTAAAATCCAAAGTGGTTCACTCTTTTCTATTTTAAAGTGGTAATAATTCTCGTAATGAATATAGAACTGACTTGAAGTAATGCTGTTGGAATACTGTATTCTGTGGTCAACATAGTTCATTATGTTGAGAAAAACCAAAATCTTTGTTGGGTGTACAGCCGTCAAATTTTGAGCAAGAATTATTAATTAACAAACATGAAATAATTATTCATGAAGTTAATAAGTTTATCGTGCAGAAGAAACTAAAATGAAATTTTGGAAACACCACCTGCTTTTGGTTANTATTCATGAAGTTAATAAGTTTATCGTGCAGAAGAAACTAAAATGAAATTTTGGAAACACCACCTGCTTTTGGTTACACGAACACATGACTTGGGGTAATCGACCTCGGTCTTGCCCCCCTTGACGATGCTGCTTCCCTGGATATGCCCATCATTCGGAAGATGGTGTGTGAAAGCAACATATTTGTCACGCCCCATCCTTGACAGAAGGGCTGTTTCCGGTTCATCCATCACTCTATTGGAGGGGGTGGGGGTCAAGCTGGGCCAGGGAAAGGGAGCCTATTCTTTCTCAGCACAACTACAGTTGTCCGGCAAGAACCACAACTAAACACACACTCGCCCGACGAAAAAAAAATATATTCTTTGTGAGTAGTAGATGAAAAACACTTCTGAGAGTCAGTACTCGTTAGTGGGATCCTGCGCATTCACATGCCAAAGTCCTTTACCCAGCATCGTACCCCATAAAAAAGCATAACAACAATCATGATGCTACTTTACCGATGTTCAAGTCATTAATATGTAAAAATATATATTAATATATTATATATACTATTGCAAGAAACCCACAAATCTCACAAAAATCCCTAAAGTTTCAAGACAAAAAAAATTGTATTTAAAATTGTGGGAAATCACGAAAACTGGAAGGTAGTCCATAAAAACTAAAATTTTCAGAAGACTTTGAAAACTCANTTAAAATTGTGGGAAATCACGAAAACTGGAAGGTAGTCCATAAAAACTAAAATTTTCAGAAGACTTTGAAAACTCAAGGTAATTCATGAAAATTACTTAAAATCTAAGAAACTCCTTATGTATTAAAAATGCCCTAAAATTTCAGAATTTTTTTTAAGATACGAACCTTAATATATAAATAAATGTTCAACAGTTACAAATATCGTATATAGAGAAGACACTGCGCTGCGTACCCTATCCACAGTTGGGTCTTACCCAGATAGCGGCCATGGATCAAATTGCATTCCNAAGACTTTGAAAACTCATGGTAATTCATGAAAATTACTTAAAATCTAAGAAACTCCTTATGTATTAAAAATGCCCTAAAATTTCAGAATTATTTTTAAGATACGAACCTTAATATATAAATAAATGTTCAACAGTTACAAATATCGTATATATAGAAGACACTGCGCTGCGTACCCTATCCACAGTTGGGTCTTACCCAGATAGCGGCCATGGATCAAATTGCATTCCTTAAGTGATTAGTTTGAAAATCATCACTAGTTGGTTTCAACGCACGTGTGAAACCTGCGGTGTAAAAGCTAAGGATTGAAAGTAAGGTTAAAGAATAATTTTGATTTCTGATGTTCGGACATGTGAAAAGAAACAGACTTTTTCCTAAATGTATCTACTGCATGTATAAATGTATAAAATAAGTGCTGTGGTAGAATTAAACTAACTTAAACTGAAAACAAAAAGCAGAAGAAGCGATCTTGATTTCACCGATATTCGAACCCTTCAACTCGTCAAAACAACAGCCGCGGAAGTCTCCTAAAGGAGAAGAAGAAAACAGGTAACCGCAAATAATTATCGAATATTCCTTTGTGAAGAGTCNCCGCGGAAGTCTCCTAAAGGAGAAGAAGAAAACAGGTAACCGCAAATAATTATCGAATATTCCTTTGTGAAGAGTCAGAGGAGAACTTAAAGAGAATTTGGAAGAAGAAAAGGGCATAGGTAAAGAAAGGATGACTTTCGGAATGGAGACTGAGCGGATACTTATGGAGATCAAGAAGCGAGAAACGGCTGGNCCGCGGAAGTCTCCTAAAGGAGAAGAAGAAAACAGGTAACCGTAAATAATTATCGAATATTCCTTTGTGAAGAGTCGGAGGAGAACTTAAAGAGAATTTGGAAGAAGAAAAGGGCAAAGGTAAAGAAAGGATGACTTTCGGAATGGAGACTGAGCGGATACTTATGGAGATCAAGAAGCGAGAAACGGCTGGNAAGGTAAAGAAAGGATGACTTTCGGAATGGAGACTGAGCGGATACTTATGGAGATCAAGAAGCGAGAAACGGCTGGACTTAAATAAGTTTCGTGGAGAGAAGGCGTGGCTCGTTTAAAGTAGCAGAAGGAAGAAAGAAGTTTATGTTAACCTAATTTAAAGTTTAAAAAGGGCAAGCATTCTCACGCCCAATGACAGGTACACCTATCTACCGCGACACAGTGTGGNCTAATTTAAAGTTTAAAAAGGGCAAGCATTCTCACGCCCAATGACAGGTACACCTATCTACCGCGACACAGTGTGGCCAACCGATGAAAGAATTTTTCCTCTTTTTTAATGTGAACAGGAATCTTTCGAAGAAAATAAATCTTCTGAGTTTCTTCATGTTCTATGTTATACTTTAAATTAAATAGATATTTAATTTATTTTTCCTTTNAAAATAAATCTTCTGAGTTTCTTCATGTTCTATGTTATACTTTAAATTAAATAGATATTTAATTTATTTTTCCTTTGCATTCGCAAGTGTCGTTATTCGTTATTAATGATGCCGCACTAACATCACATTGTGTAGAACATCCCATTACAGCATGTTACCAAATTCACTGTTACTATCCTATAGCATAAAGTTACAACCATGCTATCCCGATACTGAGCTGCGTTTATTTGGTTACGATTTAAGCGTTAATAGAAAAATAGTGTAAATACTCACTTAATTTTGTGATTAAAATTTCTCTAAACATGCGTGGCTAGCCATAAACACAACTGTTTTATTAACTGTTATTGTTCAAGGAAATGAAGTTCATAGATATAAATGTATACTTTTCCTTCGGTTGATGAAACATTTCCAAGAAGCGTTGGTGTTCATATATGATATTTCTATATTCGCTTGTATTCAAAATGTATGTGGCTCAAGAAAACGCAGTAACAAATAAGTCAAGATGGCATNAAAAGTCAAGATGGCATATGTTTTATATAAGAACCTCAAACAGTGCATTGCTAAAGTGGTCTCAAATGCACACGTGTAACTATTGTAATACGTATTGTTGTTGTGTAGAAGTAAAAATTAAATAAATAATAATTATTCGCAGGAAAAATTCAGCACAATAGTTTCCTCACTCCAACAGACGGAGAATAAGTGTACATCTTATATCCAATGTAGAGTGAGAATTGCGTAGAGGTCTTGTTATAGCTGCGCAGTACCACACTCCGTATCCGTGGTCCAACATTGGACTGCTTCCCTACCAGTTCCACTATCAAACACAACATGGTTAGGATTTGAGTTTAGAACACAGTTTATGCATGTAAGCAAGTGTTCTGAGATAATTTTACACTCTATAGCCTATTTTTTTTTACGACATTCGAACATACTCAACATTGTCAATGTATATTATTCATGTAAAAGAGTGAGTCGGTTAAAAATACAAATGTAAACAAACTCATTCATCAGAATTGATCACGTGACTAACAGTTATACTGGTCATGGACCAGTCAACGCTGGGAAGTCGGTCTACATCATCAATAGTCTTTGATTATTACCGGGCAGCTTGTGCATTTCCTTAGAGTAAATAAATGTAGGTGCATTTCTGCGAGAAAACTACTCAGAATTTTAGTCGTTTCTACCCAACATTTAGCAGCATATAAGTTTAAAAATATGTATTCATTTTTTTTTATACTAATACATTATACTTGGAAACAAACCCTCCCAACCCCTACCCCACGCCCCTACTTGTTCCACCAAACTCCTGAAAAACTATTAATAAGTGAAAGTTTACAGACATTTAACAATACTTCCCCTAGGTTATTTTTCACGATATTATTTGTTTAGTTCTTATAGACCTATGCGTAATTAGCCTATAGTGTATTTCAACAGTGTACACCAATGGAGTTTTTTTTTTTTTTGCTGAATTAAATGTTAACAAGTAGAAATGCCAGGACGTTTATGCTTACTATTGAAATAAGTCAGATAAATAAAAATTCGTTTTATCTGGAAAATAGTTGAAATTACTGTATAACCTCACTATTTATTTTCCAAGACGTTAAATTATATATTCTAAGGTTATATAATGGTTTAGGAAATATTTTAATTACTGTGCCACTTTGTAAAACAAAGTAACTTTATGAACAGAAGGAGGAATATGGATAAGAAGGCGTAAGACAGATGCGCTGTAGACATTCTCCGTGTTGCAACATTGGAATGCGTTTTGCCAACAGCACGAACAAAACAGAGAGTATATTATTTGAGTTTGGAACACTGTTTAAGAAAGTGCGTGCTCTGTAACGTTTTTGCATTTATTGTGGCAACGTTTTAATACAACTAGAATACGCTCAAGTTAGTAAAAGTATTTTATTTCCGTATGAAGTTGGGTCTGTTAAAAACCATACGTAAACAAACACGCCCAACACTGTTAACCATGTGATTTCGACAGTTGTATTGGTGATGGATGAGTTATGGTTGTGGGCATGCCCAAAAGAAAGGCTACTTCTACTACACTTTGGGAAGATCATTGTTAAAAGTTTGGCAAATAAAATGTTGCCACCAGGTAAGCGCTAGTGTCAGCTAGGTACCATATTTTCTCGATTTGCCACATTTAAAAACAGGATATCTGTAATAACCATAAATAAAATATAAAATAACTGCGTAATTGAGCAAAATACTTCTCTTTTATTTTTATCGTTAGTTAAAATATTAATTTAAAGTTGACTTTTGGAACAGTGTGCACCTAGCAGCGGGAATTTTCCCTATGCCAAACTCTCCCGTAATAGCTCACGTTTTGTTCCTAACCTGAGTTGAATAAACCTTAGCAAAATACGAAAATCAGTATAACTCATGTTTAACCTAGGGTTTGTATCATGAAGGGTGAAGGGGGCAAAATCATGGATTAAATATATTTACTCTATGGGCAAAAGTCAGTTTGTAGACGAAGCATACATCTTGACCAAAACTATAGTCTATGGCATAGATGATGAAGTAGACTGATTTTTGTCGTTTGCGCATGTTCCCAACATGCCAAAATAATTTTTAAATTCATGTGTTTCAAAAACGGTATGCCGTTCGTTTACATTTGGATTTAACCTCACCCTCACGCTTTAACGAAAAATAATTGTTTTTCCGTAACTTGGTTTTTTAACGTGCTATTTGCATTACAACTTATTCAAACAATGTACTGTCATACCGAAGTAATTATTTTGATAAAGAATGTGTTAACCTATTACAACCGAGACTTAAAGGCTTGTTTAGGGAACAGTGTTATAACCTCAAATTCAATCCACGCCGTTTTTGCTAGAGTTGTTGGCAGAAAAAAGCAGTTCAATGTTTGGACACGGAGATTAGTTGTGTGCAGCCAGCGAGATCGGCCTACCACATATTTGGCCTATGGTTAGTGTCAGCCAGACTAAGGTTCAAACAAAAGTGGCTGGCAGCATGTTTAGTTTAGGCATGTGGAGCGTTGTATATTAATTAAAATGTTTAACTGTTACATTTTATCCTGAACGTCTATAAAGTTGATATATTAACATCTACTTACACACGAAAGCTATGTGAGCACGAAGTTATTTCGTGAAATATCTTTCATCCAGGTATTGATGTAATAATTTTAATATTTGAAAAATTTTATTACTGTTGAAGCGTGTTTGTATGTTTATCGCTATGAGCAATTTTAAGGATAGTGCTTTGTGCATACACTGGGGCTGAACCGTTTCGTGCACTTTAAACAAAAGCGATTCCGCAGTTAATTTCTCAATAAGTAAATAGCTTTGAACATCGTGCTTTCCTTGCTTGCAAATGGCAACAGAGTAAATGCTAGGAAAAAAATTAATTAACTACTGTTTTTTAATATATTCAAAGAATGTAACATTAGGTATTTTTCATTATCATCGTTCTGAACTTGTCCAAAAATGTCAACAAATCGAAAGCAACGGGAATGTTGTATCCAGTACAGCCCATTTTAGTTTACAGCATTGCTTATTGTAAAACGATGTTGCGTAGCGATTGGCGATCGTCAGAGGCGTCACACAGAGGTTGTAAGGCCTTGTAGTCTAGTTGGTGCAGCCTCGGCTCAGCTTCTTTCCCGTGCCTTCTCTTTGGCTCAACCTCCTTGGTTCGTCCGCTCCAACCACACGTGAACGGCAGGCACAGTCATTGTTTTGTCTGTTGGCCAGCGAGTATTAGCGTAGTGTTAGTGTGAGCTCACGTCATACCAGAGAGGCTAAAATAAGAAAGCCGACCTTTCTCTTCTGGTATTTACAAAACACTTTTAGTAAAGATTGTCCTTTTCTCAGCCTCTGTCTTAATAGAGACCTTCATCAACTTCATAAATTGCACGCAATTTTGCAATTATGTTCTGTCAAGGTGGTTTTACGACGTCCATGATGTTCTCTCTTCCCTTTTGTAGTAAAGGTTAAATAAACGCGGGCGGTAACTATGGCGCAAATCGCGGCCATGTCTGCCNTGATTTCGACAGTTGTATTGGTGATGGATGAGTTATGGTTGTGGGCATGCCCAAAAGAAAGGCTACTTCTACTACAGTTTGGGAAGATCATTGTTAAAAGTTTGGCAAATAAAATGTTGCCACCAGGTAAGCGCTAGTGTCAGCTAGGTGCCATATTTTCTCGATTTGCCACATTTAAAAACAGGATATCTGTAACAACCATAAATAAAATATAAAATAACTGCGTAATTGAGCAAAATACTTCTCTTTTATTTTTATCGTTAGTTAAAATATTAATTTAAAGTTGACTTTTGGAACAGTGTGCACCTAGCAGCGGGAATTTTCCCTATGCCAAACTCTCCCGTAATAGCTCACGTTTTGTTCCTAACCTGAGTTGAATAAACCTTAGCAAAATACGAAAATCAGTCTAACTCATGTTTAACATAGGGTATGTATCATGAAGGTTGAAGGGGGCAAAATCATGGATTAAATATATTTACTCTATGGGCAAAAGTCAGTTTGTAGACGAAGCATACATCTTGACCAAAACTATAGTCTATGGCATAGATGATGAAGTAGACTGATTTTTGTCGTTTGCGCATGTTCCCAACATGCCAAAATAATTTTTAAATTCGATTGTTTCCTAAATGGTATGCCGTACGTTTACATTTGGATTTAACCTCACCCTCACGCTTTAACGACAAATAATTGTTTTTCCGTAACTTGGTTTTTTAACGTACTATTTGCATTACAACTTATTCAAACAATGTACTGTCATACCAAAGTAATTATTTTGATAAAGAATGTGTTAACCTATTACAACCGAGACTTAAAGGCTTGTTTAGGGAACAGTGTTATAACCTCAAATTCAATCCACGCCGATTTTGCTAGAGTTGTTGGCAGAAAAAAGCAGTTCAATGTTTGGACACGGAGATTAGTTGTGTGCAGCCAGCGAGATCGGCCTACCACATATTTGGCCTATGGTTAGTGTCAGCCAGACTAAGGTTCAAACAAAAGTGGACAATATGGCTGGCAGAATGGTTAGTTTAGGCATGTGGAGCGTTGTATATTAATTAAAATGTTTAACTGTTACATTTTATCCTGAATGTCTATAAAGTTGATATATTAACATCTACTTACACACGAAAGCTATGTGAGCACGAAGTTATTTCGTGAAATATCTATCATCCAGGTATTGATGTAATAATTTTAACATTTAAAAAATTTTATTACTGTTGAATNAGGTATTGATGTAATAATTTTAATATTTGAAAAATTTTATTACTGTTGAAGCGTGTTTGTATGTTTATCGCTATGAGCAATTTTAAGGATAGTGCTTTGTGCATACACTGGGGCTGAACCGTTTCGTGCACTTTAAACAAAAGCGATTCCGCAGTTAATTTCTCAATAAGTAAATAGCTTTGAACATCGTGCTTTCCTTGCTTGCAAATGGCAACAGAGTAAATGCTAGGAAAAAAATTAATTAACTACTGTTTTTTAATATATTCAAAGAATGTAACATTAGGTATTTTTCATTATCATCGTTCTGAACTTGTCCAAAAATGTCAACAAATCGAAAGCAACGGGAATGTTGTATCCAGTACAGCCCATTTTAGTTTACAGCATTGCTTATTGTAAAACGATGTTGCGTAGCGATTGGCGATCGTCAGAGGCGTCACACAGAGGTTGTAAGGCCTTGTAGTCTAGTTGGTGCAGCCTCGGCTCAGCTTCTTTCCCGTGCCTTCTCTTTGGCTCAACCTCCTTGGTTCGTCCGCTCCAACCACACGTGAACGGCAGGCACAGTCATTGTTTTGTCTGTTGGCCAGCGAGTATTAGCGTAGTGTTAGTGTGAGCTCACGTCATACCAGAGAGGCTAAAATAAGAAAGCCAACCTTTCTCTTCTGGTATTTACAAAACACTTTTAGTAAAGATTGTCCTTTTCTCAGCCTCTGTCTTAATAGAGACCTTCATCAACTTCATAAATTGCACGCAATTTTGCAATTGTGTTCTGTCAAGGTGGTTTTACGACGTCCATGATGTTCTCTCTTCCCTTTTGTAGTAAAGGTTAAATAAACGCGGGCGGTAACTATGGCGCAAATCGCGGCCATGTCTGCCCAACTTGTTGTAGTTAGATGGTTTCGTGCACGCTTAGGTATATGGGGTTACGCCCCGAGCCCAGCCTTGGACCTCCGACTCTCTCCATAATTTTAAGGTAGACTATAAAAAAATTGGAACTTACGCCATTCACTTTACTATCCTGCCTGCTCCTACCATATAAGTAACTTTTACTTATCGGGCGGCTACGCTTCTCTCAGGCGAGTCATGACGTGCTTAGTGAAACTGTGTGTGTATGCGANGTGCTTAGTGAAACGGTGTGTGTATGCGAGCAGCACGTAATTTTACACGTTTTCTTGGGCACCGTTGCGTAGCGCGTTTCAGGAAAGGCTATTTGTGAGCTTGGTTTACTATTCAACATTTTGTCTGGGGTCGCCCATTAAAATTCAGTTTCGCTGTAACTTAGGGCCCTCGCACACGAGCGTTTTCTTGTGGTCGATCTGCCACAAAATGTGGTTCGCTTGTGACCGACATTTACTTAAGCTAGGCTGCACTGGAAGTGGCCGTACTCTTCAGAGACGGGCGTTCGACCAACCACGTGCTGCCTTACATAGTTATGCAGTAAGCAGGAAGCCTTTACAATATCCACGACAAATTCGATCGAGGCGTTTAACAGGCCTATGAAACACTACCCACACTGTAAAAAAAATGGGAAATTTATCTGACAGTTGTAAAGTAATGTTTGCAAAATTGTTTGGGAAACACATAGGTAGGAAAATTACCTTACGACGCGCATCTCCTCGGCGTTGTCTTAACAGCTGATCGGGAGTAAGAAACAAAACGAGGCGCCATATTGGACAGCTTGTAGGACTTATATTCGTTAGCGCAGGCATAATTCTAAGCAGTAAAAAATAACTTTAAGATAGAAAATCTGTAAAATATGACTCGAATTGCTACAAATAGAAAGTTTGTAAATAAAAAAAAAAGAAATAAGGAAATTTGTAAGAGACCTTGATAAACGGATGGCTTTTTGTTCCCGTGTTCAAATCTCAATATACACCTTTATCTTTACCTGCGCAATTTTTATGTCAAAGGAATTATTAAAAGACTTGGAATGGTATTAACTTTATAGCACTAAGAAAACCACGAAATTAATTCTACACAAACATTGCTTTGTACAACACATTTGTTGTGTACCGCTCAAAAGTAACTGAGCAATCTGTTACACATAATAATTATTATAACCAGTTCCATGAATAATTGATTTGTAAAGTTGCTGTTAGAATAGCGAGAATGTTCAAGCAAATAATAAAACATATATTTAGGAAAAACTTGTAAAGTTATTTCAATTACAAATCTGGCAGGTTTAACTTAAACTAATACTTTATTTTTCGTGGCGATAGCTTTAGTACACAAATAATCATTAACATAGCCATGCTGTCACTGTGGTGTAGTGGATAGCACACCAGACTCCATTGTTAGAGGACCGTGGTTCGCGCCAACCCACTGGCAAGTGTCGAGGATTTTAGAATTATGGTTTCGGGTACTATTCGTCTGAGTGTTGAGATAACAATAAAATAAACAGTACTGATTATCGGAAGTTTTTAAAAATATGATTTTATCATAAAATATAGTTAATATTCCCTTACTTGTCTGGGCTTTTCCCACACTTATGTCATGCAACTTCCCGTGCGATTAGGGAATAATACATTACTTCTTATCTAAATTTACTCTATATTTAAGAGGTAATCTCTACATTACATGTAGAGATAATTTGGTTTGATATTTTGATTTGATAGGTTTTTATTGACAGGAAATACACTATACACAAACAAGCAAGTATCAATGAACAATGAAGACAGCCATGCATGCCAGCTTTAAACAATACGCTCTTCTACAGAACTGGGTGGAGGAGATACATCAGATGAAAAACTGAAGAAGAAAAAAAGGAGTAATAAATATAAATAGGAGGAAAAATTAACCAAAACCCCAAAACATGGTGATACGAATGGCATAGTAAAAATTTGAAATACGGAAACAGGAGATAGGAAACTCAAGCGCTGAAAAGTAGGAGCAGAGAAGAGTAAAAACCCCTTTAAAAAGAAATGAAGGTAGAAGTGGAAAAAGAATCCACAGAAAATTAAGGAATGTACTACAAAAATAAATGGCATAAATTTATGTAAAAGGAGTGCATACAATAAAACAGGAAAGTGTATNGATAATTTGGTTTGATATTTTGATTTGATAGGTTTTTATTGACAGGAAATACACTATACACAAACAAGCAAGTATCAATGAACAATGAAGACAGCCATGCATGCCAGCTTTAAACAATGCGCTCTTCTACAGAACCGAGTGGAGGAGATACATCAGATGAAAAACTAAAGAAGAAAAAAAAGGAGTAATAAATATAAATAGGAGGAAAAATTAACCAAAACCCCAAAACATGGTGATACGAATGGCATAGTAAAAATTTGAAATACGGAAACAGGAGATAGGAAACTCGAGCGCTGAAAAGTAGGAGCAGAGAAGAGTAAAAACCCCTTTAAAAAGAAATGAAGGTAGAAGTGGAAAAAGAATCCAAAAGAAAATTAAGGAATGTACTACAAAAATAAATGCCATAAATTTATGTAAAAGGAGTGCATACAATAAAACAGGAAAGTGTACATGTCGTTTACTGCGGGGCTAAGGCGCCCGCACAACCATAGGTGAGACTGTCGTAGAATATATGAAAGGAAATAATAAACAATAAATTTGCTTCCCTTGCATGTAAGGGAATTTTACCTAGACATTTTTTTTTATGCTAGAAGCCCAAATGTGCGGTGGCATTTCTCTCCCTCAAACCCTCCTCCTCTCGCGAAACTGTATATAGGCTGCGCAAGAGGGCACCCAGTCCATATAGAATGTCGTAGAACACGTACAGTGACATGACGTGTGCAATTTTGTAAAATAACAGTAAAATAACAGTCTACAAACAAGATGTAGTTCGTTTACCGAGTCGCTTATTATACCGCAGGTGTGTCTGTGCTCTGAAGTTGCATGCAAATTTGAAAGTTTTTTTTTATACAGCGTGGATATTCCACAATGTGTTGTAGACCGCGTAGATTATTAAAAATTAAAAAACTTATAATTTCATAACTTTAAAAGGAATCTAACATTTCTTAACTAATACTGCGCAGTACTTTCATCAAGATGAATCAACATGTACACAGGACACTGTTGTGAAAGAGCTGATATCAGTTATTGAAAATTGTGTCACATATTATGACACTGCTAGTTATTTGCGTTTCTATCACGTTACAGAATATTGCGTTGGTAACTAAAGTATCAAATACTTAAATTTATTATATAAATTTGTATTAAACATGGAATTTTAAGTTTCCCCAAAGAAAAATTATATCTTATTTATAAAATTATTTGAGAATGTGTAGAAATTCTGTGGCAAAAGTATATTTCACATTCAATTTTCCAGGAGCATAAGAAACAAAATAAATTCTTCTCTTAACACTGTATGTAATTTAAACATTCTTCTTAGGATTATTTGAAATATTGGGTTGACTGGTTAGCTGCCGTACCCTGAACACCAAATCTATACAATAAAGTCATCAAATACATAAGANAAACAAAATAAATTCTTCTCTTAACACTGTATGTAATTTAAACATTCTTCTTAGGATTATTTGAAATATTGGGTTGAATGGTTAGCTGCCGTTCCCTGAACACCAAATCTATACAATAAAGTCATCAAATACATAACTTTTTTGACATTGCATAACTTGCTTAACACAAACATCGTCCTGCTTTGCAACGTCCGTACTAAGTCGACCAATATTNTTTTTTGACATTGCATAACTTGCTTAACACAAACATCGTCCTGCTTTGCAACGTCCGTACTAAGTCGACCAATATTCCTAAATATCTTCATTGGAAAATGACTTCTCCTTCTGTAGTGTCTTCGTGGCATGTTGAATCACTGTGTATTGTGCAGCAGCCGGCCGGTTAAGGTAAGCTGATGCTTGTCAATTACTGTTTTGTTGTATGTTTAAGGCAAGCTATCTAAATCAGGGATATGAAGCAGTCGGACGGTTAAGGCAGGCTGCTGTTTGTTAATTACAGTTTTGCTGGCCGATCAAGGCCAGCAATTCGAATAAGGGAGTAGCTGCAGACGCCCAGTTCATGCAAGTTGCTGACTGTCGATAAAAGTTTTGCTGGCTGAACAAGGCGAGCGACCTACAACAGGGAGATCCAGCTGCCAGCCAGTTGAGATTAGCTGCTGCTTTTCAATTCCAAATTTGCCATTCAGTTAAGGCCAGATTTCCAAATCAGGGAATTGCAGCTGCCAGCCATTTAAGGCAAGCTTCTGCTTGAAATATCTTATTTTGCCGGACGGTTAAGACAAGCGATCAGGATCAGAGAGTTGATGTAGCCAGCCAGTTAAGGCAAACTGCTGCTTGCCAACTCCAATTTTTGCTGGCGTGTTAATGCAAGCAATCCAAATCAGGGAATTGCAGGTGCCAGCCATTTAAGGTAAGATGCTGCTTGTCTACTCATGTTTTACTGGCCAGTTAAAGCAAGCAATTAAAATCAAGGGGAAGCAGTAGCTGGCCTGTAAAAGCAAGCTGCCTCTCGTTAATTACAAAATTTCATAAATGCAAAAAAAATTTAATATTTTTTTTGGGGAGGGGTGGAGGGTTGTCCCAAAACATATTTTTGTGTATGTGGGAATAAATAGTATGTAATAAATTACGATCTGGAAAATTAAAAGTTGCGTTTCATAAAGTAGGTCTACTAAAAGTTGCAAAATGTATGGTAAATATTATACCTTTCATGGCAGCATTTTTAAACCTCTCAGAAACTTAATTGATGAATTGTGGCAATGTAAATCGCCCTANATTATACCTTTCATGGCAGCATTTTTAAACCTCTCAGAAACTTAATTGATGAATTGTGGCAATGTAAATCGCCCTACATATTCAGAATTAAAATAATATTCCTAGCCTAACTTATATTACTTTTTTCCCCCGTTTCAACGATAAAAATATACATGCGGTACATTTATCAAAAACGTAAGCAGACGACATAACGAAAAAAAAACATGAAAAGCTAACCATAGCACAAAGTCGTCTCTATTGCGTTTGGCCAGCGACATCACATGGCGCTGAGTCACAAATCACGCAAACAAAATACACNAGTCGTCTCTATTGCGTTTGGCCAGCGACATCACATGGCGCTGAGTCACAAATCACGCAAACAAAATACACATTGACATGTTTTTCCATCACGCGAACGTTACGTGAAATGATCACGATACGTCTCCTTGAAACACATTTGTCAAGATGTAGCCGGCTTACGGGATGGCGAAGACATTTGGGCGGCTCTTAAAATCGAGGTCTTCAGAGCCGATGAGTGTGATTGAGGTGAGTGGAGCGGCGCCGGAATGAAACGATGAGGAAAACGGGAGATCCCGAGATAATCCGCCGGCCAGCGGCATCGTCCGGCACGATTCCCAGATGCAAAAATTCGGGAGTGACCCGGCCGGGTATTAAAACCGGTTCGCCTTGGTGGGAGGCGAGCAGGCTAACCGCTCAGCCACCGAGGCCCCCCAGCTTACGTAGACAGAGTGAGTGAAGAGATTTGGGCGGCTCCTAAAATCGAGGTCTTGAGAGCCGATGAGGGCGAAGCGAGGCGAGTACGGAGCGGCGCCGGGATGATACGGCGTGGGAAACGAGAGATCCTCGAGAGAATCCGCCGACCAGAGGCATCGTCCGGCAAGATTCCTACATGCGACCCCGCCGGGGATCGAGCCCTGTTCCCCTAGGTGGGATACGAGTAGTCTAACCACTACACCACCGCGGCCCCCCGGATTACGTGAACGTGTTATTCGTTACGTGCTGGGTGAAACGTGAAGGCATTGCAATGCCGAACAAACGCGAAGAATTATTTGAGTGACTTGGCCACCGCTGCTCACATTCAGCGGGATTAGCACGCCGTATGTCGCCCCCAGGGGAGGTAACGAGGTCCGAGATGAGCAGGAACCCGGGAATCGAATCATTGCACATGCAAAGATAACTGGGTCGGACAGTAGCGCGCCGGAGACGGGCGAGAGTGACAATTAGCACGCCTGCTGAGCGGCACAATGTGCGTAGGGGAGGTCGTAATCAGCTCCAGCGGGTAAGGGCCGTNTGACAATTAGCACGCCTGCTGAGCGGCACAATGTGCGTAGGGGAGGTCGTAATCAGCTCCAGCGGGTAAGGGCCGTAGAAGAGGAGAAGCGTGGGTGGGTTGACATCGAAACAAGGGGGAAGGGAAGACGGTGGTTCTGGATGGACGCTGGGCGCTGCTGGCAACAGGTGTCCTCACGCCCACGCACAGCGTCCCCCCANGAAGACGGTGGTTCTGGATGGACGCTGGGCGCTGCTGGCAACAGGTGTCCTCACGCCCACGCACAGCGTCCCCCCACCCCCCTTGTTAAACAGCCCGCCAGGCACTTACAGCCTCTGGAACAACTCGGCGAGTGAGCTGCCGAGCGACGTGCACCTCGGGCTCAAAGCAAAAGTGGTGTATATAAAAAAATGTTCCAATTGTGGACAGCTCTGCAGTCCCGTCTTTCCAGCTATAACTTATGCATGGTAAAATAAGCACTTTTGAAAACCCTCTTATTTTTAGTAATTATCAATAAATAGGTTTTATTTTAGTCTTAGACGTTAGCTTTCGAGTGCGGTGGAATAAACAAACTGTGTTTATNATTATCAATAAATAGGTTTTATTTTAGTCTTAGACGTTAGCTTTCGAGTGCGGTGGAATAAACAAACTGTGTTTATTGCTTACATGGCAATATTTATTTAAAAAGGTTGTTAAAGAATAACACGTGGCTGAAAGGAAAAAGTAACTAGAGCCACAGAAGTGCTCACTTTACCTTGAACAGCCTATAACACGATATCGTTGGATGTTTGAATGTCTAGTAAATTATACCGTTGCGCAATATTTGAAAGGCGACTATAGTCTGTTCTGGTTTCTTCACACTTTTTGAATTAAACATTTGAAAAATTACCCCGTGTATAAAGTATTTAGTTATTTCCTAAATATTTCACGAATCGCAAAAGTTTTATACTTCTGTTAAGATAAACGTGCCTAATTTTTAGTTAAATTTTACTTTTACATATAATCCAACTGGTCATCATAATTTTAAGCCTATAATTAATATGGATAAAAACAGGGGAAAAAACGGGTGTGTTGGTAATGTCTCGTAAGAAATATTCCTTATGCAAAATAGCACCAACAGAGTGCTCACAAATGCGGTGAATTGTTCCTTTGATGTAATTTTTTAAACTGTGTTAAGCTTTGCTTGCATGAGTCGGGGGAGTATCCTGGAAGTATAACTTTAACAAAGCTTCAGAAAGGTTGGAAGTAACTGCGAATGAACTACAGAAACCCTAAGCAACACGACTCTTGCACATTAATAAGCACTTCTTAATCCGCGTCGCTATGTTGCTCCGTATCAGAAAATAGAAGAAATTTCACGCTATGATGTAAATACGATAGCTGTTCGTAAACACTCAAGAATTTCGCTAATCGATTCGGAAGCTGATCCAACTTTACAGCAATATGCTAAACACTTTCATCGAGTTGTTTATGATTTCGTCACGCTGTTGTTTGNGAAGCTGATCCAACTTTACAGCAATATGCTAAACACTTTCATCGAGTTGTTTATGATTTCGTCACGCTGTTGTTTGCTGTTTAGTGTCCCATTGTTCCTAAAGGTGTGAATAAAGAATTGCAGCTTAACAACAATAATACAAGTAATGAATANCTGTTTAGTGTCCCATTGTTCCTAAAGGTGTGAATAAAGAATTGCAGCTTAACAACAATAATACAAGTAATGAATAAGTCCTGATTTCTACCTTGCCAGCCACTGATTTTATGAAAAACGAAGGGATGTAGTTATTTGTTTTGTAACTATGCGGTAACATTTTTAAAAGCAAAACAAAAAAATTTTGTTAACACTTTNAGGGATGTAGTTATTTGTTTTGTAACTATGCGGTAACATTTTTAAAAGCAAAACAAAAAAATTTTGTTAACACTTTTAAATTAAAGATTTCGGAAAATTAATTATTTTCTATGCAATAGAAATTTTTATTGATAAATATTTTTAAAACTTTAATCATTACTACAATTTTGAAAGTTAAGTTATAGAAACCATACTTAATCGTTCGTATAAACAATACAAAAAAATTAAATACAATCTTTACTATTAATAATACAGTATAAAAATATTCACCTCTGCGTTTGTCTTTTATACAGTCTATAATTACTATCCACTTATAAATCTCGAAAATAAAAATGCTGAAAATAAATTTGAGACCCCAAATTTCTTATATTATTGTTGTTCCCTTAGATCTGACATAGTTTATTTAGAAATTACTAAGCGTGCAATAAAGACATTGTTGAATAGCCTCGTGATATTATTAAAAAAAATTAACACAGAGTCGAAATGGCGGAGTCATGTGGAGAGAGTTGGGCGGATTTTAACATCGAGGTCTTGAGAGCCGATGAGGGTGAAGCGAGGTGAGTATGGAGCAGCGCCGCAATGCAAGGGCGGGGGTAACCAGGAGATCCCCGAGAAAACCCGCCGACCAGCGGTATCGTCCGGCACGATTCTCACATGCTAGAATCCGGGAAGGACCCCGCCGGGAATCGAAACCGCTTCGCCAAGGTGGGATTCGAGTATAGTCTGACCACTACACCACCGCGGCCCCCGGTGAAATGGCGTGGTGGTTACTACGATGTTGGCGTAGCCAATCTTCAAGGGGTGGCCATGTGTCCCCTCTCCCTGAGCCGCCACTGACTACATTCGAAGGATGTTTTAAGCTCTCAGTTCTACAGACTCGAGGGTGACTACGTGCATACACACGTCTCTCGACCAAACCTCATTCAAACCGACAGTCAATCGAAAAAAAAAACACCAGTCAATCACCTTCCTGAAACATACCACTTTTGCCAGCAATAAACTTTTAAAAATTGTGGAACCAAAACACGCGAGTGCAGAGCCGACGTTAACACAATAAGCTCATAGATAAAGCTCCCATACTTACCCTCTCCGGCAAGGCGAAGTAACATACGTAGTTTTAGTTGTTCCTAGCGGCTACCAGGCGGCGCTGGTTGGTGAATGGCGTTCCGACGTATTACTGGCCGGTGACTCATTTTTCTGGCGTATGCGGCTGGAGTTCGTGCAATAGGCGGCTGTATTAACTCACCAGGCGGTATTTTGTCACTTGCCGTAGGTGGCCATGTACTTTTTTATTCGTATGTCGTAGGTTACCATATTTATTGGACTTGGAAAAATTATCTTGTATTCCCTATTCTAACAACCTGATTACTGGAGTCCCTCCTGATGTCACCGCATATTAGTAGGAATTAGAAAAATTGTATACAACAAAAAAAAGGTCTCTGATTATTTCACCACTTCGTACAGGACTTGTAAAAATTTTCCTTGTGTAGGGAATTGCTATATTTTACCACTCACGTTGAACATGGAAAAAATGTATACCTTCTGTAGGGATTTAGAAAAAAATAGACACGTTAACCTAATCTAACATAACCTAACCTGACATAACTTAACGTAACATAACCTAACTCAAGTTAACTTTACCTCACATAACATAGTCAAACATGACCTGACATAACATTACTTGACCTGACATAACCTAATCGTGAATTTGGGGAGCTCGCTTTTTACTTGCAGGCCCCTACCCCCTTCACCAGAAAACCACCTTCAAACTCACCTTAACACCGAATCGCAAAAAAATCAACAAAAATAAAAAAAAATGTCACTTTAAAATTTGAGGAACATAAAATATTTACATCAAAATCCCCCCACCCACCATAAACAACACCATCAACTCACCTGCACCTGCCCTAAAAAAATTCGAAAAAATTTGCAAAATAGAAACAAATTTTAAAAATTGAGCAAAATATAAAGTTTCCCCACTCTTTCCCCTCTCGACCACAACACCGTAACAAAACACCCTACACCACACTAGACCCCTCCCAATCGTAAAATATCGCAACAATTTAAAAAAAATTCTAAACATCGAGGGCAAAATTACATCTGTGACTCCGATTACCATGATGGTTTGCCAGTGATCTTAAAAACAAAAGTTGAGGAGAAAATTTAAAATTCGATTAAAACCATAAAATCGGCTAACATAATACGTTATTGATTACGATCACCTTGTTGAATTTTTGCAACCTTAACCTTGAACCCAGTTACCTCGGCCCCAAACCATGACCTGTAAATACCTTAAAACAAAAATTGCAAAATTCCCAAAAAAAAATATATATATATTTTAAATAATTTTTAAAAATGGCAACTGTCGAGAAATTTTGTAATTAAAATTTAAATACTTACATGCTGGAGCAGAAGGTCTGGGGCTCGATGCCAGGTTGAGCGATCAGCGAAAAAGCACCCCGACACGAAAGCCAGCAGACGACAGACAATCCTATCACCAACCCCCTACAATTTTTATTCACTGATTATTCACGTTTGTTTTGACTTCCACCCCCCTCTCCTGAACCCCACAAGGCAGCACCCCTCTTCTCTCTCCCATTAATTTATCTTGTACTTCATTGGGTATTTTTTCTGTTACCCTTCACCACACCACTTTATTCAATTTATTATCAGTAGACCCCCCTCATCTATCTCCCGCAATTTACACACTANACCTATCTCCCACAATTTACACACTATAGCTCAACCATCGACACAACTACTAGAATGCGCTGGCAATTACCAGATGACATCACATTTCTCGCTCCTGATAGGTTGTTGGTTGCATGATATCTCGTCCTTTGCAGATACTNTGGGGCTCGATGCCAGGTTGAGCGATCAGCGAAAAAGCACCCCGACACGAAAGCCAGCAGACGACAGACAATCCTACCACCAACCCCCTACAATTTTTATTCACTGATTATTCACGTTCGTTTTGACTTCCACCCCCCTCTCCTGAACCCCACAAGGCAGCACCCCTCTTCTCTCTCCCATTAATTTATCTTGTACTTCATTGGGTATTTTTTCTGTTACCCTTCACCACACCACTTTATTTAATTGATTATCAGTAGACCCCCCTCATCTATCTCCCACAATTTACACACTATAGCTCAACCATCGACACAACTACTAGAATGCGCTGGCAATTACCAGATGACATCACATTACTCGCTCCTGATAGGTTGTTGGTTGCATGATATCTCGTCCTTTGCAGATACTTAATGTAGCCAAATGTGCGCCGCANCTCGCTCCTGATAGGTTGTTGGTTGCATGATATCTCGTCCTTTGCAGATACTTAATGTAGCCAAATGTGCGCCGCATCACAGTTCTTTGTCAGAAGCGAGAGATGTCAATTCACACTCTCTTCTTTAACGTTTTCAGCTTTCAGTCTGTTAGGTTATTTTTTTATTTATAACGCACGAATCGTTATCTACATTTTATAAAGAGGGGCGTGTCCTGAATTGCCTCGGGAGTCTTCTTAGCTTCCTCCTTTAAAGAGCGAAAACAAATTCAGCTGCAGTTAAATTGACATCCTCGTCCTTTCACATCTTGAAACAGCTCGTAGCTATGACAAACGACAAATTTTGCTAAAGTGATAGTTGGCTGACTGTTTGGTCGCTTATGTTGTGTCACCCGACAGAAGTCACACGATGAGACAACCTTGTTGCATGAACACGTTTCGCCATCGTAGACCCGGCTTTATTTAACATTATCCTTTACTGCGGAAAGTGCCCGCTTACCTGGAGGAATTTTGAGCGTATGGAGCACGCAATCAGGGACCTGCGCCGAATTTATCTGGACATAAAAATTATGAATCCGGAATTCATTTCATTCAGAATTGCTGAACTGAAAAGGGAAAATTCCATTCGTGTGAAAATGAATTCAGAAAAATATTTCAGTTCATATCCCTCCAGACTCGAATAGCAATCGGAACCGCAGCTATTTCTGGAAAGGGAATTGAACTGGAAAATGTTAAAGGCATTCCACAGAACTGAAATACGTAAAGTAATATAATTCCGATTTAATTCCAGATTGAAATGAGACAATGTTACTCAATAGTCTGAACTGAAGTTAAATATTCAGAGTGTTTATAAAAAATGTGAACATTAAAATTGAACTGAACCGAAAATCCTACTTTCCGGAATGTAATTCACAAAGCGGTTTAATTTCGGGAAAAGTCAGAACTAAAATTAGACAATGAGCCCCAAATTTTCCGAACTGAAAATAAATATTCTATGTGGAAGTACTTAATATTACCACTATATCTGAACTGATTTTACTGAAAATAATGCTTCCCAAACTCTAATTCTCTAGGTGGCTTCATTTAGGTTCAGCGCCGAACCGAAATTACATAACGACCTGCAAATTGTCCTAACAAAAAATAAATTTTGTATGAGAAAGTAATTTGTATAAAAACCAAAACTGAACTGATTTAATTTAAAATGTTTCTTTCCGGGCTGTAATCCACAAGGTAGATTAATTCCCGTTCGAGCACAAACTGAAACTAGACAATAACCTCCTAATATTCTGAACCGAAAATACATGTTCAAAGTGGAAGTAGTTAATAAAAGAACGAAAATTGAACTGGTTTAATTAAAAGCCAGCTTTCTGAACTGTATTTCACAAATTGACTTAATATAAGTTCAGGACCAATCTTAAAATATACAATAAACCCGTAACTTTAAACAGAAAATAAATATTCTGTGTGGAAATGCGTAATATTATGACCGTAATTATNTATACAATAAACCCGTAACTTTAAACAGAAAATAAATATTCTGTGTGGAAATGCGTAATATTATGACCGTAATTATAAAACGGGTTTAGCCAGTTTTAGCAAAGTGCCTGGGGAATACGGCTTGGTTCTGTGTCCGCCATATTGGCTGATGTAATGGTGGCCATAATATGGCTGCCATCGTAAATGTCCTTGCCGTTGTATTTTTAGCCATCTTATATTCATTCGTTATTTGGTTTACTGTCGCANTTATATTCATTCGTTATTTGGTTTACTGTCGCAATTTTGTTTACTGTGGCCATTTTGTTTACTGTTACCATTTTGTTTCATATCTCCAGTAGCCATTTTGTTTCTGCTGTACTGTCATGTTTACATGAGCCGTCACTATGGTGCTGCACTCGTCTGATTCGCCATATTTGTTACGGCCTCTAGAGTGTGCTGATGCTGTTATCTTCTTTTATAACTGCCAATGTGTGCCAGTGATATCTGCCATGTTTCTATTTCTCATCGTCCACCAGAGTGCGCTACTTGTGGCTGCCATGTTAGTTTCTCTTCTCGTCCATGAGATAGCACTGTATCGTTAATAGTCATAGGTAAGGTCAAATACTGATGTATATAGCGGTGGGGACTCTCGCCCTTACGAGCACATTTATGCAAAGACTACTCAAAAACCGTTGTCTGGGAGTGATGGAGCAGTGAACCACGGACACATGGGCCATGGAGTAGATGTTCAGCCATCTGTGCTATTGAAACATGTGAAAATATATAGGATGTAAATGATATACACACAATAATACGATCAGCGAGGGCATGTCGAAGGTGGGATGAATAAAATTACACATTAGTCGGTAAATACATATGTTTTTATTTAAATTTTAAAACTTGAAGACTTAAGTACATCGATCAACATGTCTCCTAACCCATATTTATAAGGCTAAATTGAATATTACGACACAACCATCGATTATGGACAAGTATCTTAATACATAAAAAATTTGAAATTTTATTTACCTTTTAAAACTTAGACATAGGTATACGAGCCACATGTCTGCTATCTCATATTTTTAAGGTGGAATCGAATATGACATCAGAAATTGTCATTGTGTGTGTATGTTTAGTACTATATTGGATTTCGTAAGCACAGATGAACTTATAATATATATATCAATTGTTATATAATATCTTACTCATGTTATCAAGTCTGTAGCTAACATGACTACCACAATTTTAATTATTCTAACACGTTTAACACCATTTAGAATTTAGCAGGCATTGGTGTGCCGTTCGGCATTTTGAGAAGTAATTATGTAATAAGCCCAAACTGCAAATATAGGACCAGTGCTTGCCTTACCAATAGTCACGTTTAAGCATAGTATGTCGATGTCAGANAAGCCCAAACTGCAAATATAGGACCAGTGCTTGCCTTACCAATAGTCACGTTTAAGCATAGTATGTCGATGTCAGACACACACACACCTAAAGGCATAGTTGGTCATCATTCAGCGATTGCTGGTGGAAGGAACACTGAACTAGGATTGAAGTGACTCTCAGTGAAAGTAGTACACCTAGTACGTACTGACATTACATTGGAAATGAATATTCCCTCTAAATTGAAATTACTGGCAACCCAATTTATTTAATGCATTACATACCCAGCTTTTATTATATATACGCATCATTCCTAAGATTATATCTTCATAAAATGAAAAAAAAAAAAAAACTAAAACAACTGTAGATTGAACGCCACAGTCAAATTGATACACTGCCCAATACATTCCACNAAAAAAAAAAAAAAAACTAAAACAACTGTAGATTGAACGCCACAGTCAAATTGATACACTGCCCAATACATTCCACCCATTTAACTACCAGGCGTGCCATGACGGGCTCACGCATTCTGGACCACGTGTACCTTCATTCAGTGCATGAAGGCAAGCATTNACTACCAGGCGTGCCATGACGGGCTCACGCATTCTGGACCACGTGTACCTTCATTCAGTGCATGAAGGCAAGCATTGCATTCAAGTGAGATTATCGCAGATCAACATGGAACGTGAAAGAGGTCTGATGTCGGTGGCGGTGAAAAAGCTAGTAATGTTGCATTACCAAAAGGGTAAATCTCTACGTAAGATCAGCAAAATTGTGAAATGCAATCATTACACTGTGAAAATAACGTTCGTCGCTTTCGTCAGTATAGTAGAATAGAGAACAAAGAGAAGTGTCGTTCCAGAAAAAATATTCACTGCATCAAACGAGCGATGGATTCGACGTCATATAAAGAAGAATCCCGCTTTAAGGGAGCTGCCAAATTCATGTCTTAGGTGCAACTTTCGATCTCGAACAGGCGAATTGGCCATTATGCCTTAAGTCTTCTGATAGGCGCAGTTGCCTGCAATTTTCTACAAGATTAAGTTATGGCACTCGTGCTATCGATCAAAGCGAAATACATTATTATATCACAAGCCTTCATTATCCTTTGGAAAAACCTATTATTGATGCCAGAATAGTTGGCTACACTACCAGCGGTCTTTTTGATCGGTATGTCTTAACACTTGTACCTATTTAACCACGGTCACAACACCTACTCACCTTTTTTGCTATTTAAACAATCCTTTTATATATTCCTTATTTTTGTAAACGAATTCTGCAGTTAAACTGCGTGTTCTGGGATAATTTTTTCAGGCCAAATGCTACAAAGCGATAGCTGCAGTTGTTTCACCTNTGCAGTTAAACTGCGTGTTCTGGGATAATTTTTTCAGGCCAAATGCTACAAAGCGATAGCTGCAGTTGTTTCACCTCCCTCCAGCAAACCCCCACACAGACGTTCAAACAAGTGCCACGATGTCTGGCACAGACAATAGCTTGCTTCTCAAACGCTGACTCGAACCTGGTGGAGCGAGCGTATGTATGTATGTCTGCTTCGTAACTTTGTCANTAGCTTGCTTCTCAAACGCTGACTCGAACCTGGTGGAGCGAGCGTATGTATGTATGTCTGCTTCGTAACTTTGTCAAAGACCCTGTAGGGAATTTGGAAAGCTTGCAGTCATTCTCATACAAACATCCCTGCAACAGAGCGTGCAGTGTCGTCTCATTTCGAAATATTCTCAGCGCCTAAATGTCAGAGATAATGTACCTGCGTTATGCGCAGTTCATNGCAGTGTCGTCTCATTTCGAAATATTCTCAGCGCCTAAATGTCAGAGATAATGTACCTGCGTTATGCGCAGTTCATGGCGTGGCTAAGTAATGTTTTCGGCTATTCTTTTATGCTGGTTTCATCAGCNGCGTGCAGTGTCGTCTCATTTCGAAATATTCTCAGCGCCTAAATGTCAGAGATAATGTACCTGCGTTATGCGCAGTTCATTGATGGCTAAGTAATGTTTTCGGCTATTCTTTTATGCTGGTTTCATCAGCTTCTTTGTTTTTATTCCTGTTAATAAAATAATATTTAACATGCACAAGTTTAGACAGACATAGCGGTTTAAAACATTGCATTAATATACACAAAATACTTGGTTTTAGCTTNCTTTGTTTTTATTCCTGTTAATAAAATAATATTTAACATGCACAAGTTTAGACAGACATAGCGGTTTAAAACATTGCGTTAATATTAATATACACAAAATACTTGGTTTTAGCTAGTTAGTACACATTTGCTGTTACGACATCATTACGTATATCAGACACAGCAATTGCAATACGAAAGTGAACATTAANAGTTAGTACACATTTGCTGTTACGACATCATTACGTATATCAGACACAGCAATTGCAATACGAAAGTGAACATTAAGTATTCCGGAAGCCTCGGTCGTGTAGTGGTAAGAATACTTTCCTCCCACCTAGGCGAACTGGGTTCAATGCCTGGTGATGTCGCCCACGGATTTTCCCATATGGGAATCGTGCCGGACGATGCCGTTGGTCGGCGGATTTTCTCGGAGATCTGTGGTTTCTCCCGCCCTTGCATTCCGGCACTACTCTATACTCATCTCGCTTCACCCCCATCGGATCTCAAGATCTCGATGTTAAGAGCCACCCAAATCTCTTCACTCACTCATAAAGCATTCTGACTACCAGGACGTATATTGTCCAGAAGTGCGTGAGCGCTGATGGCGACCCGGGTACACGCATCACACGCATCATAGTCTCTATGTGCAACGCACTGAACAACAGCGCAGTCTTCACTTCAGAAACTTTCCTTTGATAAAACTTTAAAATTATTTAATAAAATATTTTTAACATATTCTGATGAACAAATATAAAGTAAAAATATATGTAGCTTCAAGTTCCTTGCCGTACATTTACATCGTAATTCTCGTTTTAAATAACAATAAGCTAGTAAAGTCATAAAGTAAGATTTCAACCATGCACCAAAACGGTAATGCAGAATATATTTTTACATTTGGACGGCTTCGTTTGGCTTGATCGGTGTGAATGTGAACTGAACCTGGCTTTAATGTGAAATCATTCAGCGGCAGCCTTGGAAACTGCTTTTAGTTACGAGTGTAGATAACTGTTCCGTTAATATTTCCTGCCCTTTGTAGCGCCCGTCCATGTCTAGCTTATTACTGAAGGACGAGGGAGCCCAAGGGCCACGACGTCTGGCGCGAGCAGTAGTGAGATCTGCAAGCAGTGGCAACCTGACACAGCCAGGCTGAATATGAAGCGGTTGCATGGGGGAAACCTCCTGACTGCCTGTTCATTTTGTCTCGGCACAAGGCCTACCTTGTTTAAACAAAAAGAGGGAAANATGGGGGAAACCTCCTGACTGCCTGTTCATTTTGTCTCGGCACAAGGCCTACCTTGTTTAAACAAAAAGAGGGAAACAATACGTCTGCTTTGCTTATCCACTCAGACAATAAAATCGATTTCATAATATTTTCTTGCAAAATATATCTGGAATCATTTACAGCACTGTTATGGTGCAAACACNTTTCATAATATTTTCTTGCAAAATATATCTGGAATCATTTACAGCACTGTTATGGTGCAAACACGTTGAGACGGTTTTAAATATGCCAAGCTGCAATCTGTAAAAATAAAATATTTATTCTTAGCTACACAAATAGAGTAGCTGAACAAAAATATAGTTTGACTAGATGTATTACACTGTANATGGGGGAAACCTCCTGACTGCCTGTTCATTTTGTCTCGGCACAAGGCCTACCTTGTTTAAACAAAAAGAGGGAAAACATACGTCTGCTTTGCTTATCCACTCAGACAAATTTTCGCGTGAGGNCTTATCCACTCAGACAAATTTTCGCGTCAGGAATAAAATCGATTTCATAATATTTTCTTGCAAAATATCTCTGGAATCATTTACAGCACTGTTATGGTGCAAACACGTTGAGACGGTTCTAAATATGCCAAGCTGCAATCTGTAAAAATAAAATATTTATTCTTAGCTACACAAATAGAGTAGCTGAACAAAAATATAGTTTGACTAGATGTATTACACTGTAAGTACGTGATATTATTTCCTATATATTTTATCACGTCATACATATTATCTTTTAAATTTTTGTTTTTTTTTCTCACCAAACATTTAATTTTGGGGGTGGAAATACATATTAACACCAACAAGGGAACTGGAGCCTCTGTGCCGCAGACTACAAGAATACCCTAGGGTGAGTATTTGCGAGTTTCACAAGATAATAAATTCTCCCACAAAGATTCATGGCTCCGAACATAATCAAAATGCAGGCGGCAATTTGAAACATCATCGGGAATATTTCTCAATGTATGTACAAAACCCGTATTTCACTTCATACCTAAGTGCCATCAGCAAGTTGTATCTGATATTCGATGACCACAAAATTAACTTAAATTGAGAACAGAGATGAAAAATTGTAGGTAATTCTCTAAACAATCGATATCAATTCAATGTGGATGTGAAATACTGTAGAGTGTGTGGGTGACGCACTGTCTTCAGTTAACACCGGTGACATGAGAGAGACGTAAGCAGCGCTTAACAACTAATGTCATCAGCGCTGATAGTGTTGAATAGCTGTCGAGGGAGTAGTGACGGAATGCAATAAACGGAGTATCTAGAGTACCCTGACACTACCCACCGGCCAACAGTACGCCGCCGTATTTCTTAAACACGATAATCTGGATTTTACCCCGGTTTGTCGTAGTGCGAGGCGAGTAGCCTGACAGTGAAAATACCACAGCTCCCATGAACGATTGAAAATTTTAAAAATACTAATCACTTTCTTTGGCGAGCTGGTATTCCCAAAGGACGAAATTTTCCTTTCATTTTGTAAAAGCGACAAGAGAAACGTCAAGCTCCGTACTAATGTTGTTTGGCTTGAATTTTAGTGATTCGTTGAGTCAGCAAGAAAGGAAAAAGATCTGGCTTCGTTTAATACCGCTATTTAGAAGCCTCGGCCCTATTTCTATGCACNCAGTCAGCAAGAAAGGAAAAAGATCTGGCTTCGTTTAATACCGCTATTTAGAAGCCTCGGCCCTATTTCTATGCACGTCAGATGTTATAATGTAATTTTATATCAAATGTTTGAACGGAGACAATGCAAGGTGACCTGGTCAAAATTTCGGGGTGATANTGTTATAATGTAATTTTATATCAAATGTTTGAACGGAGACAATGCAAGGTGACCTGGTCAAAATTTCGGGGTGATAATGAATGTTAACAATTGTCTTCACTGTACAGCGCACGAAAGCGTGAAAATGGCCGTGGGATTACCCAGTAAAGCCATGTTAATTAACAAATGTAACGATTTCCAATGCGCATAACTGCTAACTGTTTAAAACGAGTGAGGGGGTGGCCGGTTCATGTCGGAGATGCATGCAGCAGCGAAATTAACGCTGCATCTAATATAATTATGTGTGGGATACATTTTCTTAGAAGGCCACAGATAGGTCTTTCACCCCCAGACCTCCATTTTCCTAGAAGGTCGTGTCTTGTAAAATGTATCGTATAAAGCNGCCACAGATAGGTCTTTCACCCCCAGACCTCCATTTTCCTAGAAGGTCGTGTCTTGTAAAATGTATCGTATAAAGCGAAGAAAATATACACATTTTGCACGAGTAAGTGAACTAGCTTATAACGTTTTGAAATATGGCACCTGAACTTTTCAAGGCTGTCGGAAAACAAGCTAAATGTCCTCCTTCCTCTTAGTTTGAAATGTTTCTCATTGCGAAATGGCTGCCGATCAAAGTATTTAATCTGGTTTTTAAGAAACAGCAACATACTATGTGTTTCTCTACGCGGGATATTGTGTGAGGCATAAATGAAGAGAATAAAATTATCTACGAAAAATGTTTTGTTTCATTGTGTCGATAGTTTATTGGCTGAGTAGATGCACACAATTAAACTCTAAGAGGAAATATATTTGCGCGTACGAGTACCAACTTTATCAACAATATAAAGAAAGTTAAGCTGAATGGTTTCAATAATTCCTGTAATATTTTATGTTAAACAACATTTAATGTACTAATATAGGTCCAGAAACATATTCTTATAGATATTTCGTTATATATAAAATTGTTGCTTAAAACATTAACAAAGTCTCATTTCATTCGAAGGTCCATTTATAGTGACACATTCTGANATATATAAAATTGTTGCTTAAAACATTAACAAAGTCTCATTTCATTCGAAGGTCCATTTATAGTGACACATTCTGAGTCCCAATATTTTATTGGTCAGAACACACGCTCTGGCGAAGCTCGCAGGCAGACGACCGCAATAAGGATTAAGGGTTTTGTGGACGTGCCGGCAGAGTGACGCCAGGAGCCTCGCAGCTGCAAAGGCGCGCTACCAAAGGTTTCTGCACGTGCAACTGTTCCTGCACGTGCAGACGACATCCGGAGACAACGGAAGGCACCAGGGCGCGGACACAGCTGCATTTTGCAGCTGCCCAAGGGACACCGAGATCCCACCACCAGCTGTGTCTGTCCCGGGCTTGTACCGCAATAAACCATGAGAGCTTTTAGCGGACGTGCGTGCAGAACGGGACAGAAAACTTCCAGGCCAGAACCAAGGGACGACGCCAGGCTGGCTGCGGACCACACGAGCAGCGGCCACGTGTTTTATGACCCGGGGGGACGACAAGCACCCCGGACCACGTGCAGAGACGGGGGAAGTTGAATATGGTGATGGACGCTACAAAACCATGTGAAGGGGGGAGCAATGGTTAGTCAGTTAAGAGATGTCGAACCAGTGAGTCGGGGGACCTGAAGCGAGGCGTCCGGGTCGGAGCCGGACGAAGCCAGTGCGATGAACGAGTCAGTCAGTCAGTCGGAGTCAGTCGAGGATCGAGAATGCATCACGACGTCGACCTCAGTCGGAGGCCGTCAAACGGGACATGCGCCGGGAAGAATCCGAGAAAAGTCAGTCAGACTTCGTCAAACGATAAGGGTGTACCGGGAGCCGAGAGAAAACGAGTTCCCCAAATGCATCAAGACGTGGACCTTAGTCGGAGGCCGTCAAGCGGGACGTGCGGCGGGAAGAATCCGAGAAAAGCCAGTCCGACTTCGTCAAACGAAGAGTGCTGAGTGGACCCGGGAGGAGGGGTCCCGAGATCAGGCAACGGGTCGCCCCACCGCCAGCCGAGGGAAGACAGCGCAGCAGTGTCAGATAAGTAGTTCTACACCATGTGTGAAGAATCTTTCCCCCCAGCCCCCTCCACGTCACCAATCGCGGAGTCAAACCATACGTAGCCTACATAGAAAAAGGGGAGGGAAGTTTGTCTCGTGAGTTCATGTACCAGTTTACCTGTTCAAACAACAATAAAACTCGATTATGTGAACTCACAAATACAGTGTAATTTATTAGTAAATTTGACCTAGAGACAACAGTGTCGACGTATTCCTACGCCCTGTCACTGAGGGCTAACATCAAATGCTGGCGTCTCATGCCACAGAGCAGAATCAATACCTTCTTCCAAACTTCAGCATTTGGCAGGTATCAATTTTTGGCACCCAACTAAGGGGCACGCTGAAGTCTGTATAGATGGAAGCAAGGACAAGCTAAATTAACNCAGTCCGACTTCGTCAAACGAAGAGTGCTGAGTGGACCCGGGAGGAGGGGTTCCGAGAGCAGGCGTCGGGACGCCCCACCGCCAGCCGAGGGAAGACAGCGCAGCAGTGTCAGATAAGTAGTTCTACACCAAGTGTGAAGAATCTTCCCCCTCCCCTCCACGACGCCAATCGCGGAGTCAAACCATTCGTAGCCTACATAGAAAAAGGGGAGGGAAGTTTGTCTCGTGAGTTCATGTACCAGTTAACCTGTTCAAGCAACAATAAAACTCGATTATGTGAACTCACAAATACAGTGTAATTTATTAGTAAATTCGACCTAGAGACAACAGTGTCGACGTATTCCTACGCCCTGTCACTGAGGGCTAACATCAAATGCTGGCGTCTCATGCCACAGAGCAGAATCAATACCTTCTTCCAAACTTCAGCATTTGGCAGGTATCAATTTTTGGCACCCAACTAAGGGGCACGCTGAAGTCTGTATAGATGGAAGCAAGGACAAGCTAAATTAACCGGGATAAAGGGGACCGTGCCCCGACTAAGCAGCTAGCACATTTACGACTTCGAGGAAATCATAAAATTAAATAAAAATAATAATACAATTATCTCTCGTGGCGCCCAGTTACCGACAGTATAACCGAAAAAGGGAGCGAGGCCATAAACCGGACGAGGAGAGGGCTGGCGCAGGCATGCGCGGAGTTTAGGAGGAGAAGAATAGAAACCCCCAACAGTGTCGACGTATTCCTACGCCCTGTCACTGAGGGCTAACATCAAATGCTGGCGCCTCACGCCACAGAGCAGAATCAATACCTACTCTTCCAAACTTCAGCATTTGGCAGGTATCAATAGTATGCTGTGTTATTTGGCTCGAAAACATTTGACAGCGATTTCAGATAATATTCACTCGTACAAGTGTAATATTTAAAAATTGTATGATCCCCCCTCCACTCCACTGCAAATACTCGTCCCTTGGTTACACGGTTCCATGGGTATAGCATAGTAATCAAAATGTTCATATGGCCACCATTTTTAAAATAATAAGTGTCTGACCCACATAAAACGTATAAGTTTATTTGGTCACCGTAGTGTATATTGTTTGCCAAATTAGGTAGTAATAGGTTTATTGTTTCCCAAAATATGACGTAATATATTTTCTTGTAGCGCTACCTTACAAAATGCCGGAAAAGCAATGTATCAGTTTGTTTAATACTTGTATGTGATACTTTCAGCACGCCAAATTTGGCTGAAATTGGTCAAGCAGTATTGTAAATAGAGTATATCAAATTAACCTAAAATAATTATATGTATGTCGAAAGTAAGTTTCTTAACCATTTAAATCGCATATGTTAATATGGCATACATAGTATTATATAGCTGTCAGTATACAAAGTTTGCTTGAAATTGGTCACCTCGTTTCAAATACGTAGTATAGTTATCAAAATGTATATATGGCAACCAATGCAATAATAAATGCCTAACCAAATAAATACATATATCAAAATTCTTGTTTGTCAAATTTGTTAGGAACGGATAGATTGATTTTCGAGTTACGATACAATAACTTTAATTTATCAAGTGATGCTATCTTACAAAATAGTGGACAAAATAATCTATGCATCCTTACTGATATTATAAATGCGAAAGTGTGTTTGTTTGTTTGTTTGCCCTTCTTTCACGTCGCAACGGAGCAACGGATCGACGTGATTATTTGTACAGAAATAGTTGGAGGGCCGGGAAGTGACATAGGCAAAGCAGGTAGACGAACCCGCCAGTATGCAGCAGAAACCTTGGGAGAAAGATGTCTTCATCTGACGAGGAAGAATTTTTTATCTGGACAGTGTAACGTAAAAGTACAAAGAAAGAGAACCGAGTGCATCCAATAGGAGCAGTAATCATTATGGTGAATATCATAATTTATTTAGTGAACTGAAGAACCACACAGAATGATTTTCCCAGTATAAGAGAATATCGTATGAGACTTTTGATCACATGCTAAGAAAAGTGGAACATCGCTTGACGAAGACATGGTGTAATTGGCACACAGAAGAAAGGCTTGCTATGACAGTAAGGTAATATATATTTATTGAAAAGAGTCATTTCAAGCTTAATAAAGCAAATAAGCGTTTGTTATACTCGCATTATAGTAATAATACATTTTTTTTATGTATACCATGTCATAAAGTAAGTTATGTTGCCTTAAATGTCACCAATAGGCCGTATCGACATGTCTCTATTATTATTAAAACATATTTTTCCTACGTACGTATGAAAGGTATGTTGTACAGGAAGCTGTTAAAATGTGTTGAAGTCTGTGGTATGTGTTGTTGGCACAATACCATAAGTAACGTTCTCGTGTGATGAAGGAAACTCAGGTGTAGCTGTAGTACGTAAATACCTGCGCGGTGGACTGGGAGACACTAGCAGATGAACAGTCCAAAGAATGCAGCGAGTGTGGGGAGATGAGAAACAATCATGGCGATATGTGAATTGTTCTATGAGTTCTTACACCTTATTCCGAAACGACAACTTACGCGAGTCCGGTATTTTCCTGGCATGGGGAAGTAAACTCTTAAAAAAAAACAAAAGGTATTCAACATCATGATGCCGTGATGCTTTTTCTTGAAGGTATTTTACCTTTTGCTTTTTCCAGATCTAACGAATACTCATTAAATTTGTCCGTAACTGTACGCTTCCTTTTCCTTGTTTGTGCAGATGAAGTCGCAGGTGGAGTTGCAGAATGTGTAGCAGTACTGTCAACGTTAACCGTTTGCACGCATTCTTCTATCTCGTGGTCAAAAACCTCTCCATTGTCCCCTTTGTAGAGATCGGTGAGGTTTTGGAGCTAGGAAGCAAAGCTTCATCCTATTCGGCTGGTTGAGTAGGAGCAGCACTCACCGTCGAATTTTCAGATGCTATATTGCTTAAATTAGCTGAACTATGTCTTGCTGTAACAACATTCTTAAAGGGAGCAACTAGGAGCAACTACTGAAAACATGGCCACTTTGTCACATGTTCGGAACCTACACCATCCCCTGAGCGTGAAGGTGGAATTTTTTCCTATTTCTACAGTGAACTTATCTCTGAGATATTTTCACTTCCTTCTTTGGGTATATTCTGAAACACGAAATAACCAATCCTATGCCAGTACTTGTTAAACTGTGTTCAAGGGGCGAAAAATTTGTGCATTTTGTATGTTACAAACATTTAATTTGGCATTACATGAAAAAGTTGCGTTGTATGACGAAATTTAGGAACCTTATGAGAAAAGTGGTTGAGTTTAAAACTGTCCTTACGCATAAGAAAAATACTTTTTACAATTACTTCCAATTGTTTGATATCTACTATTTCGTGCAGTGAAACAATGTTGCAAAATATCCATGAAATAGAGAGAAGAAATTTTTCACTGGAACTGCCTTGATACAGATATAAACACACTGCAACTTACTGCCGTAATGTTTGTTGCAGTTATTTAGCAATGGGAGCCTCGTTCAAGTCTCTATCATTCTCTTTCGTAATGGCAGCATCTACCGGCGTGAAGATCATTGCCGAGACAGTAACCACTCTATGGGATGTTCTACAGCCGGAACACATGCCAGTGCCAACAAAGTAAAGTATGATGATTTTTGCCGAGGACTATTTCATGATTTGGAACTTTCCTAACACTGTTGGCGCTATCTATGGAAAACATGCCTGTGTTGTATGTCCAAGAATTCAGGTGCAATGTTTTTTTAATTATAAGTACTTTTCCATTGTTCTCCAAGGTGTATGTGACGCGAATTGTAAATTAATTGCAGTAGACATTGGTGGGTATGACAAACAAAGTAATGGTGGTACATTTCATGCCTCGGACTTAAACCAGTCACTTAGCCTTGGGCAACTTGACGTTCTAGAAACTGCATGTCTCCCTGGGACAAATATGATGGCCTAATTTGTGTTTATAGGAGACGAAGCATATTCTCTCCTTCCTTTCCTGATAAAATCGTACGGCGGCAACAATTTGACAACTAAACAGGAATGCTTTAATAAACGGTTGAGACAAATAAATTTATTGCACAGACATACCATCCACATTCATTTATTGGCTGATTTATTTCCAGCATTTCTGCAGAACAACTCGATTGGTATGCAAACTATCCCGCTTATCCCAAATTGGACGCCTTTTATAAACCGAACTAATAAGATGATCGATGTCCTTTATTTTGTATCACGCTACAGTACTTGCGGATATATTATACCTGCGCCGGTAACCAGCGAACAAGAACTACCTACACATCCCGGCAGGCTGGTCGGCGCAGGCGTACCAGCGCCGACAAGCCTACACCTGCTTTCATTGTGTGCTCTTGCACCTACTAGTACACGGACTTCCTGAAGCCGACCGGCGCCGGCAGCCTGCTAGCGGGACACCTGCTTCCTTTGTGCACGTACCCTTAGTCATTACAGGCTTCAGTAAGTTAGTGATACTCGGCGTAGAGTTTATGTCTCATCATAAAAATTAATTTGGATTTTGGCGGATGGCTAGTGAGTACACCGGGATACTGCAGTCAGCGAAGTGATGCCACCGGAAAATTGGAGGTGGTTGGATAAATTTGTAAGACAGCTACAGAGGGAGTTATGTCATGTTGACCGGCCCTTAAGCACTATTGTATCAGCTACACACGAAGAGATTTTCCAGACAATAGCTAGCGTGGAATAATTGGAACGCAGCCAGAAATACCGGCTTGAATAGCTTTTGTTTATGGACCAGCATATTATTTTCCGAACAGCCCAGCAGGAATACGTTTTTGAAGGCCAACATACAAGTTGCACCAGGGAACGGTTCCATTTCAAGTCACATCCCATCCCCGCAAAGTATGCTAACGAGGAGGAAGAGTACCTCAAATTAATGCTGTCATAAAATATTGTAAGGCACGCATCTAGCCCATCCTACAACCCGATGGTTTGCATATGAAGGAGAGACGGGTCCGTACGTTTGTGCTTGGATGCACGCAATTTAAATGACCTTAATATCAACTCAAGAGAAAGCCCGAGGACGACGGAAGAGTTACTTCAGCTGTATCGAGGTGGGAAATTTGTGTCTACTATTGAGTTAACACACGGGTACCGGGAGGCACCGCTAACAGAAGAATCCCAGCAGTACACAGAATTTCTGTTTCGCAATCAACCGTTTGTTTTGTCAAGTGTTTCCGTTTGGGCTTTCTAACGCTGTTTCGCATTTCACCCGCTGCATGACTGTGACATTGGGTGAAGATTTTCTAGTTTTGCAAGATGCTATGTAGACGATATTTTAATTGCTTCGGTCACTTTTGAAGAACATATTGAACACGCACGAGATGCTTCGGCACGCGGGAATTAAGAAGACGTGCGAGGCTCTGAGACGTGGCGTCAGTTCTTTTGGAAGCGTATGCCTTTCTATTTATACATTATGTACGTAAAAGGCCACACGACAATGCATTGTTGAATGTTGGGATAGTTTAAAGTGGCACTACAGATGAATTTAAATTGTAACCCTCGTGATTGGCCAATGTTAAAAAAACATTCTTAAGTAAAAGTTTTCAATGAAGAAGACAGACATCTTGTTACGCGATGTCAGACAGCCAACCTGAGTGGGCTGTGCACGAGGTGTTAAATCTAGATTTTTCTTAAGGAAGTCCGAGTTCGCACCCCTGAAATTGCATGCCGTCTATTAGAGACGAAGACACGAGGTATTTTAAGCAATAAGTAGGCTTGTATTAGCCCCCTCCACGTGGCCTTCAGAGGGGTTAACTAGAACTCGTGAGAAGTCCGTTAAGGTGACATTGAACTGTATGCTAGCACCGTAAGCTGTGTGCTTACATATAGGGAAGACGTCGCCCAGGACTGCTGCACCTCCGGAGAGATGCCACGTCGGCGTACCTGATCATCGGGAACTTCAAGATCATCAAAGTTATGTGTTTGACAAATAATTTCAGCTAAAAAATTCTAAATAAAGTTTTTTACATAACACCGTTAATACGACCTTCTAGAACATTTCTCACGCTGTCATGTCGTTTTCCGTACGTACACGACTTCTCCGGCATTTACTACGCCAAACCTGAACTAAATCCTTGCTCTGCCGCTAGTTGTTTGCAAACGTTTTATTTAAAGTAATTTTCTTTAAGGAACACTAAAGAATATTGGCGTGATTTCTGAACATTTTCAAGGATTTTAATTTTCAACCATCACGAGTGCAGTAGTGTTTCAAAGCCGAAATATTTTAATTATAACGTTAATATTTTCGGAGCCACAAATAATCTGCAAATGTGTATTGCCATCTCGATGAATTATTTGGTTTTTAAGGAAAAAGTCAAGACATTCAGAGCATAATTAAACCGCCAGACATTTTTTTAAAACACAGTCGACCATTGTTGAAATTTCGTAGTAGTAGCAAGTTTTTATCCTGGTGTTTGTGTTTAAGTATGTGTTTGTTCTGTCCTCTAGTATTGTTGCTACCAGACTGCTGTGTTGCTGGATGTACAAATGGTACACATTACTTCAGATTGGTAAGCTCAAGTGTGTGTGTGTATTCCTACTTACAGTCTGGACGGAGCCAGTCAAAAGTAACCCGTCAGACTGCCTTGAAGTGTCACTAAGGTGAATATAACTTCCAGTTCTCACACTGTTTTGTGTCATAAAGGAGTCAAAGGAGCAATAATTCAGATTTTCAATAAGCACACCTATTGAGTGCTCAGTTTGAACGATTATTACTGTGCAGCTAGGGTTGGCACTCTACCCAGAAAATTCTTTACATGTACTACAGCTGTCGTAACGTTCGTCCTTATATACACAGACGTGTGTAGAACCTCTTTTGTCTCTCAGTTTACTATTATTTTGCATTACGTTTAGTGTCCCACATTGTTGTTTACTGTTGTGTGCAGTATGCACTATTCAGTAGTTATCATTACGTCTTGTCACGTTTTATACTTTTCAATACATTTTAGACTGGCATTTAACATTAGCATTTCACATTTGGTGTAATCCGTATTTCCCGTAATTACCTGACAGCTTTCAAAATCTATGACATTTCCCTGTTTTTTCGGGTTTTCCATGCGAGTGGCAAATATGTGATAGTGATTTTATTCAAACTGTGCATATCTTACTGTTAAATACAGATACGATTTTTGGTTGGTCCTGCGAACAAGCTGGCATTGACGAAAGTAAGTCTATGCAGTTTTACATGTACTCAGTGAATATTGAAGAATTTTTTTTCTTCAAACAGTGCCAGCGCAATCACAACTTAATAAGAGAAGTCAAGTTTGAGGGATGGACGCTACAGTACATTTCCACGTACTTTAGGTAACAGGAGAGCATAAAGGCATTGCCTGTTCGCAAAAAAACTTTGAGCTTTGGAGAAGTTAGGGCAGAGGCGGAAGCGTGCAATTTTCTCACGCTTCAACTGCAATTTCGAGTTTTCGAGCAATAAATCTAACTGGCTGGCTAACCCTAAATCGTACACCTTAGAACCTTGGTACGTCGAAATGAAGCCAGTCAATTTTATGGCACAATAAAAAAGGGACAAATAATCGTGAAGTAAAAAAATTTTTTTTGGGTATTTTAGTACTTTAAACCTATCTCTAAATGTTCTTAAATTGACCATTTTAAAATTATAAATATTGTAGCTATAGGTTAACTGGATAAAAATATTAGTTACTTGGGTGTGAAATTTCTGGAATTGCTTTGGTTGTAGGTACACTTACTTGAAAAAAAATTTTAATATCTGTTTTAGTGAGACATATGTACTACTAATATCCTGCATTTCGCGACTTATATGAAATTTGCCGAATAATTGAATATATCCTCTTAACATTTTAGAATCCCTTCAAACTGTTTTTCGACTTCAGTGAGAGCACTGTTTATTAGACTAACTTATGTTTACTCACAATCACCAACTGGGGCCAACTCGCTGTGCGGGAGGTATAACTAACTTGGGGAAACTCCCCTTAAACTCATCGCTGATTCCGGAAACTAAAATCAACTTACAGTTGTCCTCTCACTACGTTATTTTCCTTCTCCCCTCTCCCTAGGTTCTCTCGCAGTTCCCCCCACCAAACTTCGGGACGCCATCCACCACTGTAAGCAAATACATGGAGCACCAAATTTCGTAAGATTGTGGAAGGGGAGGAGGGGTGGAATCGTGACGCAGTTTGTGATGAGTCTTCGTACCAGTTTTGTTCGTTGAAAAGAACGCGTCTGGGAAGAGGCAGTGATTACCACGCCATGGTAGTTTTAGTGAGGTTTTGCCAAGTCTCATTGTTCGTCCTCCGAAAAACCATACAATGAGTAACGCGTGGGGGTTTGCCCCACCCGGGATTGTGGGGGGGTGGGGATAACATCCATCTGTGGACAGGTTTCTGTAATGGAACTCGCAGGTGTCTGTCATACCAAAAGGTGTCAACCAAGCTCAGACTCTACGATGCCGGGACCCCCCTCCCCCAACCACAAACAACATTTTTCCAGGTGCAGGCAAACTGTAAGCATGTAATCCCCTTTTTATTCCTGGGGCCGCGGTGGTATAGTGGTCAGACTACTCGTCTCGCACCTAGGCGAACCGTGCTCAATACCCGGCGAGTTCGCTTCCAGATATTTGCTTGTGAGAATAGTAGCGGACGATGCCGCTGGGCGGCGGGATTTCGCGGGTATCTCCCGTTCCGCCCGCCCGTGCATTCCGTCGCCGCTCTTTGCGCACCTCGCTTCACCCTCATCGTCTCTCAAGACCTCGATGTTAAGAGCCGTCCAAATCTTCCTCTCCACTTTCCTATTCTTCTAGGCGCGCGCGAAAAGTCACACACACACACACACACACGCCAGAAATCGATGACAAAATATTAACACATTCCCATAATGGCATTTCCATACATTTTTCATCAAACCCTTAAAAAATCGTCCTGTGTTTGGCATGTTTGGTTTTTTCCAAAATGAGTAATATATCACAGGTGTTTTATACTGCGTTTATCATAAACGCGCCTTTCTTTGCGGTTAAATTAATCTTCCACTTATATTTTGTTTATTATTTTAATATTTTCAGAGTCTACGTACATTAAGAACAGAGAGAAAAGAGGTGTGTTTTTAGTAACTAGTTATGAAATAATGATTACCTAGAACAATATTAAACTGAGTTTGTGTTTACGTTATTTGTAAGGTAAATTTTTCTAAATGCCGTTTCTACGTTTTTGGAATGCACTGTTGGAAACTCTTTTAATTGTCATGCATATAAAAATTTGTTTTGATTTGCCTGTCCAGCGCACGAATACGGCGCGTTAGTTACTTCTTGGTGTTCTCTTCCACATTCCTTTACGCTTTGTTTACATGTGGCGGAAGGATACGTAGCGGGTAGCTCGAAAGTATAACTTCATTACAGTTTCAGGAAAGTTGCATGCAACCATGAATAGACTATAGGCTACAAATAAACTGGCATAAACGTTTAAACTAATTCTATATGAAAAAAACAAACATTATAAATAATTACATTTAATTAAACCTATTTATTTCAGCCAAATATATATATATGTATATATATATATATATATATATATATATATATATAGTTTTTTGTTTTAAATGTTTTTTTTAATTGTCAGCGTAAGAACTTCTTACAGTACTGTTTCATTAAGAATAAAAAATCGATAATGACAAACAGTTATAAAAATCACTTTAATAAGAAAATTAATGCATTCTGCGTTATCAAAGCACTTTATTAAGCTAGGTCCAAGAAAAAAAACGGGATATTCATTTTGCACCTGAGTACTGAGAGCTTAATCTACTAACAAACTGGCTTCTACTATTTTGTATTTGCTATATATTTAATTCTGAAAATATTTTGTAGGAGACATAATGCTCCGGATTTTCACTATCACTGTACTTAAATTTTAAAAGTTTTTATTTCGGTCATAAATAATTTTTTGTTTTTTAAGCACATTTTTTTACGATTATCTCGCCATTTTTCGTGCCTAACTATTTCTTTGCACTTACACATTTGTAACTGGCGGCTTTCCATTTATCAGGTATGCCAACATTAACTACTGGATTTGCCTGAGTAAGAAATGTTTTTCCATGCGAATTGTTCTCCCACATTTTCAGACAAGCTCTAGCATTAACTTAGCACTCACCAAAAATCCGAAACTCGTACTGCAACAAGAGTGCTCCCCAAACTCCTCAGGATACTATATATATATACATTATTTTTAAAAATATATTTTTATTTGTTGATAGTAAACAAGCGGGTTAAGGTAATAATATGTATGACTTATCTAAATATGTTTGTTTCCTTATAAACTGAAAACAAACCCTTCTATAAGGAACAAGAACAAAACTGGAGAAAAAAAAATAATAGAAAAATAATTGTACAATTCCAAGCATATATTTTTTGCGAAAGAAACTAAGGCCTTTCCTGCCCTTTTACAGTACACGCTACGTGTAATCAGCAAAGGGTAATAATGGTATTAAAATAATAGGGAAAGTTGAAACGAATTTATTTCCCTCTCTACGACATATTTTTTACCCGCGTACCCCCTTGGATTTAACCGCCACATTGAAAAGAAAAGACGCCTAGAATTAGTGTATTTGTAATTACCACGCTTAATATGCATTGCAGAACAAACTACATTCAACAAATATTAATATCCATATAATTTTCTACAAAAATTTATAGTTTCTTTTTTTATAACTTACTTTTTGTTTGGGTATAGGAATAACTGATTTCACAATTGTGTTTCACGTCCATCAGTAACGCCGTAATTCAGGGAAGGTTTCTTCTTAAATGGGATATCATGTCCTTATTTGGTTATTATGTCTTGGAAGTAGGATAATGAATTTTTAATTTGTAACGAAAAACGTTTAGTGTATTATTTATTAATGAAAATCTTGTAAAACTTTGTAAAAAATTAATGACAAATTTTTCTTTTAATAAATTTTCAAATATTTGGGGTGTTTTAATGTGAGATAAGTGCAGAGGTAAATGGACGATAACCTACTACAATGCTCACAAATAACTAGGAATTTCAGTCGGAATTCCCTCCAACAGAATATTATGTTCGCGCAATTTTGAGACATTTACAGGTAATTATGTGTAGTTCAGTGGATGCAGGTATTTTATATTTTAAATAGGAACTAGCCCATTCGGGATGACTTTCCAGTCCCATTCTATTGACGATATCTCACCTCCCTTCTATATCTGAAATTACTATTATGCTCGAGAAATTACTTTGGAAAGCACAGTCTGGGGCAAAGAAAACATAATTGAAATTTATTTTGCTCATCGATTTTACCGGGGACTGATACCTCGACTATGGGAGAAATTCATTCTCACTACGATAATATCGCTGAAGTGCGCATTTTCTTCCATCGTTAATAATTTTGCCCCGTTCAAGAGCAGCATCTTTAAAATCAAAGCAACATCTGGCGAGAATTCTAAGGTAAAAATTTAATTTGTGTTGCAAATTTGTGATGAAAATGATAAAGAATTTATCCCAGAGTTGATGTATCATCCTCCTGTAAAATAACCAAACTAAATTAATTGTTAATTTGACTTCCCTTTCCTCAGACATGAGATGTTCTTAACACACACAGTTGAAAAATTGATGGAAAACGAACAGTTGGCGAGAGACTGGAACTGGAAAGTAACCCAGAATGGTCTAGCTACTGATTCACTGAGACAAAACAATTGCACCCCCGCGGTGGTGTAGTGGCTAGACTACTCGCCTTCCGTCTAGGCGAACCGAGCACAATTCCCGGATCTTCGCATGTGGGGATCGTCTCGGACGATGATGCCGCTGGTCAGTGGGCTTTCTTGGGGATAACCCGTTTTCCCCACCTCATTGCATTCCAGCGTTGCTCCACACTCACCTCACTTCAACCTCATCGTCTCTCAAGACCTCGATGTTAAGAGCCGTGCAAATCTCTCCACCCCACGACTCTACGCAGAAAGCACTACAACGGCTTGCAGTCTTTCAGTTAAAACCTCTGCTATGTGAGATTTTCAGCTCTGAGACTGTTAGTTAATGGTGTTGTGATAAAGGTAACGTTTTGCTGAACGTACTCGTAGGGCTATTGGTTTCAGTATTATGTACCGGAGTTTTCAATTCTAAATATACTTGTAAAAACGCATCCTCCTTTACTGGCATCCCTTTATTATAACACACACAAAATATGAAAATTGAAAACGTAAACTAGTCTTCCAATGTCTGAACAGACATGAATAAAAATTAATAATAGTTATTTTTAATATACTTGTTGTCTAGGTAGGCGACAGTCTTAAATAAGAGGAGATGCCTAGAGAAAACCCGGCCATTGACAACGTTTGGCACCTTTCTCATATATAAAAATCCGCATTCGAATACTAATTACTTNCGTTTGGCACCTTTCTCATATATAAAAATCCGCATTCGAATACTAATTACTTTTATGGGATGTCAGAATACTTACCACAAGGCCATCCAGTCCCCTGGAGTGATATGTGAAAGTTACCAATATAGTTTCTCTATATAATATTACTTGAAATTCAGTTATTTTGTTACTGAACAATGATAGAGATGTATTCTTGTTTTGCAAATATTTAAGTAAGTGCTGGTCTAAGGGTAGCAAATGATTGTTTATAATAGTAAAGTAATTACGTTGCCGGCTGGCAGCTCGGCCAACAGAGAATCTTTCGCACCAGGCAGTAGCCAATCAGACACATGCCCTTCTTTCATAGCCTCGCGCAACCAATCGGCGAATGGTTTCACTCATGTCATGGGAACTACCACGCTATTTCACTTGGGCGTGATTATCTATTATGTATATCACGACACTGACGAGCAGGTGTACAAGTCATAAGACCCATTGTTACAGTAAATTTCAAATTAGCAGAAGCATATATAATAATAATATATTCGTGGTTTCTTCACATTTTTTGAATCAAACGTATGAAAAATCGTCCCATGTATGACGAGCTAACTTTTTTCCTGAATATGTTATGTATAACAAGCATTGTGTACTTGTGTTAAAATTAAAATACCTTTAATTTGGTTAAATTAAAATCTTACTAATATCGTATCATTAAATTATAATATTTTCATTTGTAATTGATATGAATAAAAACAGGGAGAAGATATGTGTGTTGGTAATGCTTAGTAATAAATAGTTCTTATGCAATATGTTATTACACTGAGTGTACATGAATCCGGTGCACCTTTCCTTCAATGTAATTTTCTCTACCCTGTTTAACTTTGTTTGCATGATGCGAAGAAATATCCTGGAAGTAGAACTTTACCAGTGCTTCAGAAAAGTTGGAAGTAATAGCGAATAGATTATAGTTACCAATATAACCTAAGCAGGCCTTCGCACAGTATTCAGGCAACCATAAATCAACTTTAGTAGAAACGGCTAGGAGGAAGAGAGCGTTTATATACTAATAATTTATAATCAACCGAATTGGCGAATTTTTTGGTGATTGATGTGTATTGGGTACTTATCTGCGGATGGCCAAACGAAATTGATTTTTCGCGGTTAACTAAGCACTTTTGAATGAGAGTTTTGAAAAATATGTCAGTAGCCTACCCGTAAGTGCATACCAGTAAAGTAGACAGCAGTTTGTAAAGGTGTCTTAAAAATCAAACCTTTAAATTAGTTAACACTGATTTAGTTTGGTATCTGTTTCTTTCCAAGCAGGGGCTGACCTTCCATACGTTTATGGAAACGATGAAGCCTGTTGTATTTACCCAGCGCCACGCTGTGGCGCCAAAAACATTGATATGCTATCTGCCGAAACTACGACTGAACTATTAATTTTATTGCACGTGGATCATTTTCCATTAAAGTTTATCGGTGGTAGGTAGTTTTCCATTAATTTAAATTGTACGACGTTAACATGCATTCGAGACATAATGAGGCAACAACATCGACAGCGACTTGGGCGTCACAGTATGGCGGTGGTGAGTAAAAGTGGCTTCAACTACATCTGAGCGAGCCATCCCATGTCTATTGGTAAACTCCGTGGTTGCAAGACAAGCAAGAGCAAAACCTTACTTGTCAGTATGTTCCTAACAGCTCCACAGCTTCGTTTAATTCGATGCATCAGAACGAGTTGTAGAGTCCATAGTTGCGTAAATGTTTACATGTAATGGGGAGCTACGAATGTGGTAGACAAGTAGATCCTAAGCAGGGAGGGACTGTGGTGGTGTAGTTGATATATTGTTTTTTTTTTTTNACTACATCTGAGCGAGCCATCCCATGTCTATTGGTAAACTCCGTGGTTGCAAGACAAGCAAGAGCAAAACCTTACTGGTCAGTATGTTCCTAACAGCTCCACAGCTTCGTTTAATTCGATGCATCAGAACGAGTTGTAGAGTCCATAGTTGCGTAAATGTTTACATGTAATGGGGAGCTACGAATGTGGTAGACAAGTAGATCCTAAGCAGGGAGGGACCGTGGTGGTGTAGTTGTTATATTGTTTTTTTTTTTTTTTCGTGGCCAGCCCAAGGCCAGACACACAATCTTTTTATTGGCAGCCCCGCGCCTATGTCCTTTCTGGGTAATGCGAGGGTAAAAGTATTTCCTTTAGCTTATCATTGTATTTTCTTTCTTATAACTTCCCTTCCTTTGGCTCTCTCGGGCCACGTAACTATAACTTTTTGTTTTCATTGCATTATATACCATCACCCTTTTGAATGATTATTGTTATTCGTTAGACTACTCGTTTTCCACCAAGGCGATTCCCGGTGGAGTCGCCCCCGAATTTTCGCATGTTGGAATCGTGCTGAACGATGCCGCTGGTTGGATGAGTTTTCTCGGGATCTCCCGTTTCCCCCACCCTTGCATTCCGGAGCTGCTGCATACTCACCTCACTTCACCCTCATCGGCTCTCAAGATCTCGATGTTAAGAGCCGCCCAAATCTCTNCTTGCATTCCGGAGCTGCTGCATACTCACCTCACTTCACCCTCATCGGCTCTCAAGATCTCGATGTTAAGAGCCGCCCAAATCTCTCGACTCTAAGCAGGGCTTTCAAAATTGACCAGTTAACCGCTAGCAGTCTAGTCTAGTCTAGTCCGCCGCAGCGAACGTTGGTTTCGTCGCGGTGACAGGGCATAACAACTGCTGTCTCCCGCGCTGATGACGTCACGTTTGCTCGCCATGCATCGAGAGGAAGCAAACGGCGAGAAGACAGATAGATGTCGCGCGCGACTGCGCAGTTGAACAATGCAAAGGCCCGGGAGACGCATGCTGACGTGCAGATATTTCTTGTACTCACATCCGTATGCCAAATATCACTNACAATGCAAAGGCCCGGGAGACGCATGCTGACGTGCAGATATTTCTTGTACTCACATCCGTATGCCAAATATCACTTAAAACTATTTAATTATGCATATTAGCTGTTCACGGTTAATTGAGCACTTTTGAAATCAACCTTTGAAAAATGTAACTTCTCCTACCTGCGTACATCTTAACGGACACACTGAGTGGCATGAGCTCTGGAAAGTTGGTAACGACGGAGGGAAAGTAGTTCCATTTTAACATTTAATAAAAAATTATTAGGTGCACGTGTGCAAATACTGAAATAATATATTTTCCTTTCTGGCTTTTTGATGTACGTTTGTGTAAGAAATTGCAAATTTATAAAATATTTTTTCTAATAATTTTTACAGTATTTTTTGACCGACCCATGGATAAAGTAATTAGGCTCAGGGCAGTGTTAATTTTACATAGAGCGGAATAATATACAATATGTATACATGTAGATATTATGCAGGGCTTTCAAAAGTGCTCATTTTACCGTGAATAGCCTTATAAACTGACGTATATTTCGTGATCATCAATCACCGGAAACCTCCTGGAAAGAAAGCTAGGTCAGGGTGGTCCGTATATGCCATACATCTATAAAAGCACGTGCTGCCGACATAACATTACTTCGGTAGAATTTCACTTAGTATGGAGTTTGCCGTAACGTTATGACATTCCCATGAAGAAACATTATTTTTCTACCAGTTTCCGTAAGGTTCTCTGCAAGTTAGTATTACGTGAGCAACAATCAAATGTATACTACTCTAATGAACATAACGCATTAAATATTATTATATCAANAAGTTAGTATTACGTGAGCAACAATCAAATGTATACTACTCTAATGAACATAACGCATTAAATATTATTATATCAAAGAAGGAATATTTTATTGGGGCTCTTTCAACTCGGCATTCTATTGGCAGAGATCCGGCCAGTAATGAGCCCTGTACGGTATAGAAAGCTGCCCTGTGTTGCGTCAGCAAATACGAAGGTTGTAAATGGGAATACAGATACAAACAGAACTGACTGTCACGCAGTCGGGAATGCAGGCGATTCACTTCTTGCTTGTCTTAATTGCCAGTAGATCTGTATCACAATCTAAGGGTGTGACGTGTGCAGCAAATGCAATCCTCTGTGTAATCTCTCTGCGGGAGCTTTGTGATATAAAGTGGGATACAACTAATGGTGCCTACACGTTTGTGGTGGTGNAAGTTAGTATTACGTGAGCAACAATCAAATGTATACTACTCTAATGAACATAACGCATTAAATATTATTATATCAAGGAAGGAATATTTTATTGGGGCTCTTTCAACTTGGCATTCTATTGGTAGAGATCCGGCCAGTAATGTGCCCTGTACGGTATAGAAAGCTGCCCTGTGTTGCGTCAGCAAATACGAAGGTTGTAAATGGGAATACAGCTACAAACAGAACTGACTGTCACGCAGTCGGGAATGCAGGCGATTCACTTCTTGCTCGTCTTAATTGCCAGTAGATCTGTATCGAAATCTAAGGGTGTGACGTGTGCAGCAAATGCAATCCTTTGTGTAATCTCTCTGCGGGAGCTTTGTGATATAAAGTGGGATACAACTAATGGTGCCTACACGTTTGTGGTGGTGAAATGGAAACGCGAATGCGTTAGAGCAACCCCGTTCCCAGATAGGGTAAATCGAAAACATTCGGGACCCTCGAAGCCTCCGACTTGTGATGACTTCAAACGAGATGCCTTCGTTGCAAACAATGACAACGTGGTACATTGCATCGGCATGGGGAAGTGCTGTGAGTGATCATCAGAGATCCACAAATTTCACGAGAGCTAATAGTTCTAGCGTATTATTTAAACACTTGCACTTTCTTGTTACTCTTGGGAAATGTCTACAAGTTTCCTGACACGCTCTGCAGGACTGCGAACCAATACTATACGTGCAGAAAGAGACCGAGAGAGTCACTTACAACCTAGTGAACAATATAAAGCGTAGGTCCAAAAATGTTATGATTTTACGGATCCCTTTGATATGATGTACATTTTACCGGACACCAAACAGTTTATTAATACAAGCTAAGCAATTTTTAAATGTATTTTTAGAACAAGCTANTGTACATTTTACCGGACACCAAACAGTTTATTAATACAAGCTAAGCAATTTTTAAATGTATTTTTAGAACAAGCTAGACTTCAAACGCATCTAAATTTACGTTATGTTTGGAGTTGGATCACATTTTATTAGACATGCCCAGGTAAACACTGAACCAATAACAAACCTGAAAGGAAAGAGAACCGAATTCCGTGCCAACTGATCTGAGGTAAAACTGGCTTCTCACTGGGGAAACAGACAATTCACAGAAAGCTGAGGCTCAAAAATACACAGGACCGTGGACAAGGCACAAGGCCGGGGAATTAATAATTCCTCGCTTCATTGAAGCGGAGGCCTTGTGCAGGTTTCCGACACGCGAGGCTTGCGCCTCACGTACCGGAAACCTGAGAGGTTCATCAGGACGTTATCGGAAGATAGACTACGTGTGACTTGTTTTCATGAAGAAGAAAGGTATTCCCATATAACATCGGAATAGAAGATTGGATTGTTGGAATTATTTGGTGTTCGGAAGTTGGTATAGGAATAGGAATAGGAATTCACTGTTGAGCGCCGGGAGGAACTACCCCTCCAGCCTTGTACGAAAAATGTACAAGTGCTTGTCGGCCCTGCCAGTGCCCTCTTTTTTGTCCGTAGACAGTGGCGAGGAGTTAGTTCCACTAGGTAAGTACTTAGTACCGCACATCGAAGCCGGGATAGAAATCTTTGTAACTTCCATCGGTGACTGTTTGTTGTCTTGGTAGTAAGAAAGTGCNCGCACATCGAAGCCGGGATAGAAATCTTTGTAACTTCCATCGGTGACTGTTTGTTGTCTTGGTAGTAAGAAAGTGCAACGAGACAACGGTTGATCGTTGTCGGGGAATGGAGCCCATGTGATTTCGTATTCGATGGAGGTTTGTATTTTGAGTCTGTATTTGAATTTCATGTTGCCTGATTCGGAAGGAATCTTAGGACATGCTAAATAGATGGCTGGTCTATTTATGAAGTGATTGAGTTGGGTGTTTAGATAATAAGTGTTCGTCGTTTCGTTAAGTAATCCTCCATCGTATTGTAGGAACTTTGTGCCTGTTCTGCCTGGCAGTAATCGCTCATGAATGTTGGTCTTGTTGAAGTCGATATCCCACCATCCACCTCCCTTTGGGTCTGGCGTTCCAAAGTGAAAATGTTTCGTGTGTCCAATGGCGAGTTCTTCATATGTAAGCAAGTCTTGGTCATCATAGTCTGGCATAACGGTAATTCCGGATCTACTATATGGTGGTAGCAGTCCGTCGATATTGTAAGTTTCTTCTCTGAAAAGTCTGTCTCCAATACAGATGACAAGATTNGATGGTAGCAGCCCGTCGATATTGTAAGTTTCTTCTCTGAAAAGTCTGTCTCCAATACAGATGACAAGATTTTGAGAAGACTCAAAGTCCCAGATTGTTGTGCTTGTTTGCCTCTGTGTGAGTAAGCACTGTCGCAAAGTCGCTTGGTTAGTGATAANGATTGTTGTGCTTGTTTGCCTCTGTGTGAGTAAGCACTGTCGCAAAGTCGCTTGGTTAGTGATAACCAATTTAACACTTCGCAGTTTAATACCAACAGCTTTGCTGATGAATGCGAGGAAATCGAGTTGTTTGTTTGTGTGGGTGAACTTACTTTTTTGGTACCGAACCAGAAGGCAAGGTTCCGGTATGGTAAATGTATGGGTTTTTGGTCGGAACTGAAGTCTGCATCCCACCAGAATGTTTGTGGAAATGTTCCATGCAGTGTAGCTTGGGTTGTCGGATTGTAATTGCTTGGTATGGTTTNTCCCACCAGAATGTTTGTGGAAATGTTCCATGCAGTGTAGCTTGGGTTGTCGGATTGTAATTGCTTGGTATGGTTTCGTACATGTGCGTTCCGAAACCGTCCTGCGATCCTTGGTAAACTTGACCCATACCGTTTCCTCCCGTTGTACCAGTTGACTCAGATTCTGATGTGGAAGGTTTGGCCACGGTACCCTTTGAGGTTTTCTAATGTATCTGCCTAGGCATTCTGCAACAGGCCAGCAAAGTCCTTGTTGTGTAATATTGACATTAGTGTTGTGACTGTTTGTGTGTATTCTAGAAATTTGTTTACGTGTTCTTGTTCTGGTTTTATCAGTCATTGGAGACTATGTTTTGAGGTACTTCTGATATATAGTTATTGATACCTAGGCCATGAAAGCACATGTGTCCTATTATTGTTTGTAATGTAAGTTGGTTAGGAGGTTCTTGCAGTTCATTGTATTTTGAAGCTAGGCCGTGATGTTTGATTTGAGTAGATAATTGAAAATGGAATACATGCATTGCTAATGGCTCTCTTTCTACTGCCTCACACCAATTGTGTAAAGGAGTATTGGTTGTCAGAAACACTGGAATTCTGGTAATAATTTCCTTGTTTTGATGTTTCATGTCTGTTGTCATCGGTGTACCTTCTAGGATCAACTTCCAGGTGCCAACGTTTTAGTTGTCTATTAGAGGCTCCTCGAATAGTACTGACGTAGCACTTGGAAGTTGATTGAAATGAAAACCGGTTCTATCGCGTTTTCGTAATATTAAAGTTGGTTTCAGTGGTTCTGTCAATAGCCTTGTTAGCATAGACTTACCAGTGTTTTTAGCACCTTCTAGTACAAAGCCATTTATTTTCTTTAACATCCGTGATTGTATTTGGATGAAGCGTGCATAAAATAGTATTGGGTTGATTTTATTGCTTTGAAAATATTGATCCAGCCATTCAATGTCTTCAACGCATATGGCAGAGTCGTCGAAGGTCTCGCAAATGTGCTCATAGAAGTGCATTTGGTTTATTCTTTGTTGTTTAGCAACATTATGCACTTTGAGTAGTAACCGCGCGTACGACGAGAAGGATGTACCGCATAGTCTAATTAATTCCTCCTTTTCCTCAAATATTAGGGCGTTTAAGAATTGTTCGTACGTAGTTACTTTGTGGTGTTTAATTAGATGACTGATGGTTGTTACTATGTTAGCGCGCTGTTGCGCATAAACGTTCGCCTTTGTTTTGCCATCTTCTTTTCTACTTTCTACGTACGGTTCACAGATTGAAGAACTGTGATAAATTTTGTCTTGGTTTTGGAGGTTGCACGCATTTATGAATTGTTACAGTTGTTGACCGAGTGTTCCAAAACGCAAGAGTCTATCCCAACCCTTACGCAAGAGATATGCGATGAAGCGTTGGGCGTTTCTAATGAGTTGTATTGTACAATTANTAGTCTATCCCAACCCTTACGCAAGAGATATGCGATGAAGCGTTGGGCGTTTCTAATGAGTTGTATTGTACAATTAGCCTCCATAACTCGCGAGCTGTCGTTTCCAAAGAGGAAAGCAACGATTATTTTGACAGTCTGGGTGATGTTGGTGGGGAAGCATCCGAATATGACGTGGATGTGGTCCGAGTGGTAGGCGACTGCGAACGCTGGGGGGTTTTTTGAGGTTGCGTGCTTTGCTCTGATTCCGGCAAAGTCTGAATCGCCACATCGGAGGACAAACGTGTAGTCTGCACTGCGGNGGATGCGTGCTTTGCTCTGATTCCGGCAAAGTCTGAATCGCCACATCGGAGGACAAACGTGTAGTCTGCACTGCGGATTCCTTCTTTTTGGGGTTTATATTTGGGTGTCGATGTCTCGGCCGTATCGGTTGTACCAGTAGAGGTAATTTTATNATTCCTTCTTTTTGGGGTTTATATTTGGGTGTCGATGTCTCGGCCGTATCGGTTGTACCAGTAGAGGTAATTTTATAGTCCACGGCAACACAGTCGGATGTGCAATCAGGTTCCTCGGTAGTTTCTCCAGGGGTAATAGTGTGAAGTCCCCCACCTGATGAGCGCTCACGATTGTTAACGATATCGTTTGTGCGGAGTCGTTCATCATTTGGATATGTAAGCTCGCGGGGCTGAATGGCGCTAGTGCTGGGAGTAGGGTTGCTACTAAGCTCATTCGGTCTGCTCTGATGGATACGTTTGTTATGTGTACGTACAGATCCGTTCATTTCCCGATTATCTGTATGTGATTTTGGAGATCGTTTAGAGGGTCGTTTTCGTTTTGTTGGTGGTTTCTTTTCACCTGACCTTCTATTTGTCTCCAATTTAATACTGTAGGATGGGGAGCTCGGAGGTGTATGCAATACATCCGGGGTAATGTCTGGAACTCTATCCCCCTTGAGTTTGTCCGTTTCGGGCAATCGGCTAACTTTGCCGCTTGTCNATCCGGGGTAATGTCTGGAACTCTATCCCCCTTGAGTTTGTCCGTTTCGGGCAATCGGCTAACTTTGCCGCTTGTCCTATCCATGTTAGCGCCATCTGGTAAGTCTATTTGTATGTTTCCGTATGAATCAGTAGTTTCCCAAGGTAAATGTGTTGCGTAATGTGGTTTAAATGTTGTAAGTGCGTGTATTTGTGTTGGGCTCCACTCACCTTCACTGCAGTCAGATAGGTATTCTTCTGTTTGTACGGTGCACTGCGATCCTTCTTCCCAGCAGACTCCACACGCACAGTGCGCTGTAAGGTGTTTGCAGTGGCCGTGTTGTTCGCAGTTATAGATGAACATGTCTGAGCGCTATGGAGTGTTACTTGGTGCTTTATAGTCGTTATATGTGTCAGAGGTCACGCGATAATGACAACCTTTGTTCTACTGCATGTGCGTGGTTATTATGTAATAGTCTTCCGATGTTGCTTTAGTTTCAACAATCCGATCTTCTATTCCGATGTTTATAGTTCGTTATTTTTATGTTCCTTTCTTTTTTCCTCCTATAGGTTACTTACACGTGAGACTTCTCTTCCGATCATTATCTGTTTATGTATCGGAATAGAAGATTGGATTATTGGAATTAGTTTGGGATCGGAATAGAAGATTGGAATGTCTAAATTAATAGGCTTATGCAAAAGATTNATTGGATTATTGGAATTAGTTTGGGATCGGAATAGAAGATTGGAATGTCTAAATTAATAGGCTTATGCAAAAGATTCTGCCGAACAGTCAGTACTTCCATTATCTTCCAGATAACTAGTCACACCTAGTCTGCCTTCCGATTAAAAGCTAATAGCTATCTTCTATTCATCTCTTCTTCTCTTTTCTTCACTTCATTGAAGTGAGGTATTAACAATACATCGAAAAGGCCTACAACTCGTTTAAAACACGACATTTTCTCTGTCCCTTCTGCTTATTTTTCATCATAAAATTGTTAGACTCTCTAGTTAAGTTTACAACAAAATTTTCAAACACCAGCTTAATAAATAACAACAAAGATACACATTTACAGCTTTATTACAATATTTCTGTTTTTTTTTTTCAATTATGAAGTAAAATGTATGGTATTCAATTTCATTTGCAGACACTCAGAGGTCCGTTGACTTTAGTTTAAGAAAAACTGTGATAAAGTGCTCATTATATAGGCACCAGACAATGAACAAATGGCAGCGCCTGGTGTGTGAAGTTTAGCCTAGCCGTCAAATGAACCTGTGAGATGGATGTCCGGGTGTCCAATGGTTGTACAACACGGTGCGGGATGTTTCACCTAGAGCCGCGGACGAGCTGCAGCTTGCAAGCCTTGAGGTCGTTGCACGCCAGTTGTTGCCTGCACCCACTCTCTGTCCGTCGGATCGTCACATCACGTAGCGGGACTCGTCACACCTCGGGGACAAAGTGAAACAGCCACTTGCACATCGAACTCCAGCCGCACGTGCCAGTAAAATGGCGTCGCTAGCCAGAAAAATGTTGGAACGCCTTTCACCAATCAGCGACTAGTAATATATTCGCCAACCGGCAGCATAGGCAATAGGGAACCTTTCGCGGCAGGTAGTAGCCAATCAGACACACGACCCGTTCCCCAGATGCAGATGCTCGCGCAGCCAATCAGAGAACTGTTAGGCCCACATCAAAACAAACTCCTCGCAATTTCGCATATGCGTGCGTATGCACTCTGTGCCACAATATGCTCTTCCAGCCTTCTAGACATCTTCACATTTACTGATGATTTCTGTGATGAACCTAGTAATTATTGGCTACTTCTGAATAACTGCGATTTTCCTGGATTTAGGTATCACTAAGCTATTAGCGGTTAGCTACATTAGTGAATATAAACGTTGAATATAAACAGCACTACATAAGAAACGAAGCCATTACATGATTCCTCTGCTATTTTGAAGCTAGTTCCCTGGTAGCTCACAAGGTAGCTGTGTAATCGTTACTATTTGCTCGTGGAGCCTTTGCGCAGGCAGCCTTATATATGTCACACTGGCGCAGAACCGAACAGTGGTTCTCAAATTTACTTCACCCCAGACCACTGCGCCAACTGTCCACTTAACACTCACTACCTATACGTCAACACTTCTCCCATACACATATAATTTTAAAACTNTACCTATACGTCAACACTTCTCCCATACACATATAATTTTAAAACTCTAAAACGTAAATAACAAACTAATAAAAGTTACTGCATTTTTTTGTATCTTAAAGAACATAAGAACATAGCAAACCACTGAACACAGCATTGAACAGACAAGAAGGAACCACNATTTTTTTGTATCTTAAAGAACATAAGAACATAGCAAACCACTGAACACAGCATTGAACAGACAAGAAGGAACCACATCATTAATATTTATAAATATAGAGAAGATTGATGGGACATTTAGAAAGTTTCGTGGGCCACCAAGGAGCAAGGCGCGAACCACAGTCAGAGAACCACTGGATTAGAAGTCGTGACAGGCTGATTGGCTACTGCATTCCGCGAGAGTTTCTCTACTGGCTAGGCTGCAGGCTTGCAAGTAGGTCGCCAGGTGCTGAGTGGAGAATGTCTTCCCAACATTAANCATTCCGCGAGAGTTTCTCTACTGGCTAGGCTGGAGGCTTGCAAGTAGGTCGCCAGGTGCTGAGTGGAGAATGTCTTACCAACATTATNAGAATGTCTTCCCAACATTAAATGCTGTCCAGCGATGCTATTTTGCCAGCGCGTGTAGCTCGAGTTTTCCATACGACTAGTTGACACGTGATTTTCGCGAGAAGATTTCAAGACCAGTTGCACTCCAAAACACTTTTGTTCGTATGCACTTTCGTGCTTGGATGGTTTTAAATCTCACGCGTCCCTAGTTTTCTGCCCGCGAATCACGGACGTTCGATATCAGAGTAATATATCATGATTGGCCTCGTAAAAAAATTGCATGTCTTTTCATGTAGACGCGCAGTCAATAATCAAAGAAAGTGGTGATTAAGAACTTAGGACATTGAAGTATAGCATAAGCATAAATCTTTGCGCGAAAAATACATGGCCTTATATATAACCATTTCATTTCCCGTCTTCATGATAGAGGAGATGTTGCACATGAACAATTTTTATTATCGGTACTGTACGCAACAAGGAATCGTTGGCCGATATTTTCAACGTCTCCCTTGTGGGAGATCTGATTTGTTGAATTTTCTGCATCCCGAATTTATGAATGGTTAATGCTGATATCATATAACCAGCAGTAACGTGCTCATTGGTTGCGAGAAACGCGCTCAACACATGTACAGTGCCCATCAAAATATTTAACGATAGCAATGCTTGAGCTCCTTAATTAATTCAGGACTGAAAGGGATAAACGGTTGTTTCACCTCTGTACTCTTTGAGTACGCGTCAGTCTAACAGACGAAAGGCCTGTTTCCAGAGCCTCGCTCAGCCAATCAGAGAACAGGTACGCCCGCAACAAAGAAACCGCAATGCAGTTTCGCCTCTGTGTGCTCGTCTACTCTGTGGCCTAGGTGATTTCACGTCTCCAAACAAGTTCGGCTATAGGGTTGCCCAATCGTCCGCTCGCCGTAGCCCTCTTCTCAAATACACTGCAGACTGAAATCAAGCGGATTAGTCTGATGGGTAACAACCCTTGAAATAATGGCGTGAGCTTTGTTGCGCTACTCTTGTTTACGAAAGGAACAGAAGGGAAGTAATCTGAGGTACTCCTGTCTTCTCCCCAGACAAGAGTCAAGCGACAGTTAATTCTCTGTTAATTAGTCTTTTTTTAAATCGACCATAGAAAGAAAACCCTGCGACTAATTGTATATTTACTGAAGAAAAACATCGACCAAGTCACTCCTAGTGAAACTGGCAATGAATCAGAAAAGTCAGTTCAGTGACTCCAGAGGAACCATTTCCCGATATAAGATTTTTTGTTTTTCTACCTTGTTTGTGTTTTTAAAAAGAAAATTCCAAAACTACCCCTATACTCAAATAGCAATTAACTATACAAAGCAGTAAAATATTAATACAGAGCTACGAACTCTCATGTGCGTCACAATATTGTTTTTGCCAAATTTTTGCAGAATTATGATTGTGACGTAATTACGAGTTCGTAGTTCAGATGTTGTGCCTCATCAATAGCTAGTTGGGTATAGAGGTAGTTTCGGAATTTTATTTTTGAAAATATAATCAAGCTAGAAAAACCAATAATCCAATATGGCGGTGGAATGTATGAAAGGACATTATTTAACTGCTTGAGAGGGACACATATGTATTTACAGACATTCAAGACAAGTTGAACGTGAGTAACTTATACCATTCACTTCATAGAATACCTGTTCTGTTGAGCTCTATATTCTCACTTACCACTGTCACGTTGGTCCACACTTCATCGGACATGCTTACTGCGCAGTGCAAAGTTCATTACTGGCCGGCTCTCGGTCAATGTAATGTCGACTTCATAGTGAAACCATGAAATGTTCCTTCATAGATAACGTAACATTCAATCCATTCTGTTCATTTGAGTAATTTCACACTTCGAGTGCTGCCAACGAAACATTGCGTTGCAGTGAATATCGCGAAAACTGCTGGAGACGTAATATTATACCAACAATGTGTTTCATAAAATGCGAGACGTCATTTCGTTACGCCAAACTCCACAAAGCTCTGTTGGCATCAGGCAATGTCGTATAACGTTGAGAGCAGTCAAGATTAATAAAGTACTGTGGTAAGCGACAATTACTCTGTTCAATTAAAACTTAGAGTGACAAATGGCGCAATGAAGACTTTTTTGTTTGTAATAATTTCATAGTATCAGGTGACTTACCAATAGATGCTAGTCAGTAGGCACATTGCAGTAATAACATGCAGGGCTTAGAAAAGTTCTCAATCACCTCAATTAAACTTCATATGTGCTCCCACTGAAAGATAAGGTTTGTTAGTGATTACAAAAAATTATTTGGTTTATGCTATCCAAGCCGATATTTTGCTGCAGGTGAGAAATACACTTCGTTGAACAATAACACGTAGATTGGCGAATACCAACACATCAGTTTTCACTAACGTAGGTATATATGACTTTTAAAAACGTTTTTATTGGTTGTCACGAAATATTTATTTGGCAGCATCGCATTCGTGTCGTTCAAAGTGAAGCATTTTGCTGCGACTGCTAGATTATACGTAATGTTCTGCGCATGGGTGCTGGCGTATCGGAGGTGGCCACCATCTGGCACAGCCACGACGCCATATTCTCCCGTGTTCGTTCGTCTTCTTGCTTTAGGTTACAAACGAGTTCACAAGGGACATTCTCAAGAACTCGGAGATGGATTACACGAGCCCTTTGTTTCAAGAACGTAAATGTCACACGAAAGTGATTCCAGAAAATAAATTATCCGTGAGGTGAAGTGTTGAAGCTTTGCAGTGTGTGCCACTCGCCAGATTCGCCGCACCACGTCCATGGCAAAGTCGAATACAGCAACAGAGAGCGATGTAGTACAGTTACAAAGCAATGAACTCGCAAATACCCGGGCTCGGTTCCCGGTCTGGCTACCCTGATTACGGGTTTTCGAGTGAAGTCATATTCCCGTGATAAATTCCTTCCCCTTTACTTTTGTCAACGAGAGGTTGAACCACGACTACCTAAACACTATTGTGACCTACACTAACCAGAATTGCTGCCATATTCGTAACAATTTTGCTGCGACTAACGTTCACGTTGTTGTCTACTAGCAAGTAGGCAACAACGTGGTGACCACGAAAGGTATTTTTTTTTTTTTTTTTTTTTTTGTTGCCACCAAATAACGAAATGGCAGACAATTGTTTTCGGTGACGCAGAATTTGCTGTGAGGTCTATGTGGATAAAACAAATTGTGGCCACCAGCAAAATATTTTGTCATCATAAAGATTTTTTTTTTTTCAATTAGGGAGATCTCACGTAAATATTATGGAGGTATGGAAGTTTTATGCTATACCACAAGGACGAATAAAGCGATTACCACAAGAATTTACACACATGTAATGTTACATTGTGGTATGTAAACTGACGCGTTTAAGGTACAGCAGTCATTTTTTTAATGTTGATATAAATAATTTTGTTTAGAATGTTTTCATTTCTGGAATAGTTCAGCGAATTTCAACCAAACCTGAACTGTAAACACAGAGATTAAATTTTTTCGAATCTGTTTCTAAGATAATGCCAGTTGATAAAACTGAACGTTTTGACATATTTCTGGAACAATTCAACTAATTTACACCAAATAGTGAGAACCATAATTGCTACAGAAAGGCCACGTAAAACTTGCGTGATTTAAGTGGCTCAGACAACGATGTTCAAAACGGCCACTTCATAAATATTTTATTTAAGTTCGCCACAAGTATAAAACAAATAACCCAATTCAATAAAATTTTGTATGTTGATGGTATGTCTTAGAAGCCTCCTACACAGACCCCCTTTTTGGCAAATTCGTATGACAGCACCAAATAAGAAAATAGACAAAATCCCTTTTGACACATATTTCTCATTAAAAGATACCGTTGGATTTATTACAATAATTATATTATTAACATGCTTAAAATTCATAGAACCGTATCTATTGATATGTTTCAGATCTCAGTGACCAATCAACCAATTCCAACGAAATTCTTCACACAAGTAGCGCTACAGTACACCACGTAATTTTACATGTGAGTGGCTCAGTGACTTATTTTATAAATGATAGCCCTGTAAATATTATAGGTGAGTGTACACTATCATTCGAAACATTAGACTGATTAAATCCAAAGTTGATGCTATGAACCCAACATCCGTAATGAAGTTGGTTACACACTAGCTTATGGTATGGAATTTTCTGGGTTCGAGTCTTGGGTAAGGCACGTGAGTATTTGTAATTGTCTCACTAATGTTATTTATGTTCCTGGTCTGATCTCTAACGATATCGCTTTCAACGAGACGTCAAGTGCTACCTATCAACTTAGCTTTTAAGAACTTATTAAAAAAATTCTTGCACTTATGTTGAGGGACGTAGAGTCATTAGTTATATTAGTATCTTCTTATTTTCATTGTTGACTGCCTCCAGCATGTCGAGTATCGTCAAATGCAGTTTACGGTCAACTAAGCACTTTGGAAAACCCTGCTTAGAATACACTGTTCCTTTCATTTTGTACTTTTCCGCGGTATGAAAAATTAACTTTGCCATGGACGTCCTCGCTTTAATGATACGCCTTTCGAAGTGAAACCGTGGAAGTAAGGGAAATGTAAAAAAGTGTTAATAATACACTAATTTGTACTTTTATGCGCATACAACGAAAAACACAACTTCACCGGCCATACATTTCAACAATACACTTGCAATACATCAAGTCTAAATAATTTGTATACTACTTAACTGGGAGCCTGCATCTCAGTGCATTCAGCAACATAGGCCTAAGCGTACTAATTTTTGTACGGTTTAATGAAATACAATTATACAATTAATGAAAATACGCCCGTTACTAGTTGGCATGCCGAGATTTTTACCGCCAGGTCGGTAGAGTAGAACCAGAAGTTAAGTATAAACAAAATTTTCGCTTATCATTCTCAGTCAAGTGCTACATGACATGAGGTAATGTATAGTTGCGATCACGGAGTTTATTGTGCAATGGATTGCTTTTCGTTTTACTACTTCTGATATGGCTAAATAAAATCTTTCAGATTTGTTGGCAAACAATGTGTTATCTACGTACAAAAAATGTAATAGATACTCGGATAATACGGAGTCCTGTGCTGTTTATGAGTGCAAAACCAGTGTACTTAGAAACAAATTTAAAAAAACGTAGTTTTTGCCATATCTTTTTTCCTACATATGTACGCATGTGGTTATATGTATATTATATATATACACACGTAGGTTAAGTTTGGTTAGGTTATGTTTGTTTAGACTATATAAGGAAACGTTGGGCGTATTCAGGTAAAACGTCCGCCACATTTCTCCTCTCGCCCCGCTGTAAATAGAACCTGGTTCGCCGGAGTGGACGGCAGATGGTCTAACCAGTACAAATCAAAGCCTCATACCGTTTTAAGTCTTTGTATGATTGTACGTACGTATATGAGAGAAAGGGAAAGATATTTGGGGGAGGGGTGTGTGTTGCACAGGTGTAATGTGCCAACGTAGTTTTCAAAAAGCTGCAGTGTCTCGCTACTTTTGTGATAGGGCATAACTTTTCTGTTAGATGGACCACACCGACTTCCACTGTTAAAGCAGCAGAATTCTTATCGGCTCACTTAAATGGAGAAACAGATTCTCTCTCTCTCTCTCTCTCTCTCTCTCTCTCACACACACACACACACACACACACACGCGCGCGCGCGCGCGTTAGCCAATTTGACAATGAACCTTCATATATGCACGTAGAGTACTAAAAATAAACAAGTAGTCTACATTTTTTTGTGAAAAACACTATATAGACTTGGTGCCCAAAATCCAGACATAGTTTCTTTGGACCATTAGAAATACAAAAGACCTATGAACTTATATCCGGACACCTCGACGCTGCGTATGTAATAATTTAGTATCGCACGCCTGCGACCTACGCAACTTGTCTTGCATGCGCGATCGCACAGCCTTATTCTCCAGGCGTTGTAGGCTGCAACTTTGTACACAGTTATTTTATATTTAAATACGTTTCCATATTCAAGTGTATCGGGCTTTTGTGATACTATTTTTCCAAATAAACTATGTCTGGAGTTTGAGCACTGAGTTTCCGAAAATTCTGTATATCAATATATTACGCAAGCGACTGCTCTTTTATTTATCACGATGGCTAGCACGCGTATCTATCAAGCTGGATATATTTTCTATAAGAATATTTTATAAAAGCCTTAGAGTTTGCCAGGTTTCTGTGTAGTGATAAAATCGGACGAGCGTAGTTTGAAAAACTGAAGTTTTAAAATTAAAATATACGTTTTCCATCTACGTCTCGAAGAAAAATTTCTGCTTCTGTTTTCGTGCGCTCGTGTATCCTTAATCCCAAATTAAGTACGACAGTAACAGTAAAAGCAAAGGAAGAAATAACTATATCGGCGTAGGATATAATCCACGCTTGACCACCTCATTTTTAGGCAGATGGGTGCAATCTGCCTTATTGGCTGGACCCCACTTAATGAGAGGTTCTACGTTAGGAAATTAAAAAACAAATATGTTACATTCGAGTTTAATTAAAGTACCTACATAATACTGCTGATTTTAATCTCCGTTCTGATAAAATATTTTTCGTATTAGTTATCACCCACAGGCCGCACTACGCCGAGGTTTTCTTCGAAATGCATCCCTTTGTTCACCTGATATTCCGAATTAACTTCAACCTTTTTTGTTTGAATTTTATCGCAGAAATTTAAATCTAAATATATGTGAACCACAAAAAAGATCTTTATAAAATTATACTGACTTCAAAGTCATTTTGACATGTAGTCAAACATATCTATCGTGATTTATCGTTTATTGTTTTGAAAATGGGATTGGTAGAAGATGTTAAATTAAATATCAAGTTTTTCTATTAATATTTCTTTTGGAAATAAGGTCTGTAATAATTAAAATTTCATAAGATGAATTTTTGGTCTACTGAAAAGACTTAACTTATCCAAGTATGTATAAAAGTATAATTTTAGGCATTCCAGAGAGTGAAATGTTTGTTTGGAAACATACAAGTATCCGTATAATGCGCTATCATATGTCGGGGTTCGTAAAAAATATATCTGTGTTTCATATTATTGGAAGAAGCTGCATATGATACTATAGTATACACCGTATCAAAAAATGAAGAATAGTAAAACCGTATCTGCTCACAGAAGTAAAATCTGAGAAGAAAATATAGGGGTAATTTTTACTTTGGCCAACCGCTTTGTCTTAGCCGCCCTGTCAATCTAGCGTATGATTGTGTGTGTTGGGGGGATGGTGGCACCACATCAGCTACGCAATAGTACTGTGATGAAGTAAGGGAATAATGCGTTCTACAATTCCCCATGTGATACACGATATCATGACAGCACACATTAATCCACACCACTTACAGAACACATATAAGAGCCGAACTAGCGGTCCACGACAGGGGTCCACAACACTTATGGGCGGGGTTTACATCAGATGTTCAAAGTGCCCACAGTTCATTCACTGGCATGCAGCCGCATGCCTCACAATATTACGTCACTTTATAGTAATTATGGCATAAAGTTTCACCACCATATCTGCAATACAATACACGATCATACTCTAGGATCCATTGGGTCGCTGTGATCAAACGGTTCACCACAATACAATATGACCCGTGTATATTTTTTTTCAGGTGCTTTGGTAATGCCTAGTAAGAAATAGTTCCTGTGCAAAATATTATCAAAGTGAGTGGGCACGAACGCGGTGCGTAGTCCCTTCTACGTAATTTTCTAGACTCGATTAAGCTTTGTTGGCATGAAGGGGAGGAAGTATAACTTCAGCAGGGCTTCAGAAATGTTTGGAAGTACCCGTGTATGAAGTATGAAACATTAACAGGGCTTCAGAAATGTTGAAAGTAACCGTGTATGAACTTTCATTATACTTACTTAACACGGAACATATTCTGGTTGTGGGCCAAACGCACAAAACCACGTGGAACGTGTGTGTTATCATTTCCGGGGGCTACCACGTCGGTAGACCTTTGAGTCTGAAGGCACCGGGCGAGACTGATATGAAATTATTTCTCTCTCTCTCTGGAGGGAGAGTCGAGAGAGCTCTTATTTTGGACGCCCTTGGGAGCTTGCCGCTCCGGCGACGTAATAACGCAATAAAAATTCAGTTGACTTACGGCGCGGGCTGGGCTGGTAGACGGTGGAGCGGGAGTAAGGAGGGTGGCTGGCGAGGGCTCGGAGCAAAGTGGTTCACGTTAAGGAGAGGTCGTGATGTCGCTACGAGGTGGCCTCAACCCCCCAACAGTTGAGAAGTGTTGGGGCGGCTCTACCCGGACGATAAATTTATTTCCACCACTTCCCTGCCCGCGAGCGGCAGGTCTGTATAAGAAATAACTTCGCTTCACATACGTTCGCCGGGGAAGTTTGGACACGAATGCGATCGACTTAGTTTACCACCCAACNCTGGGAAGGGGGGGGGGAGAAATCCGTAATGATATTGGGACGAGCGCTCGTTCGTACGACTGCTTTTCTTCACCCACATGCGCTTTAAACTCTCGTCCGAAAACTAGACTAGCAAAATAGGTAAGGTAAATGTTGCAAAATACAGTTTCTTTAATACGATGTGAATTACTTGTCGTCATATTTTACTTTTGACTTTGTGGTAATGTATTTTTAAATGCGACGCAAGATAACATTGGAAAGGATTTCTTAGCAAAAAAATATTTGTAACATAAATTTGCGGATAAATTATGTTCAGAAAATCTTTCATAGAATTTCTAGAAACCGTTTAAATTGGCAACATTCTAAATTAAGGTATTAAATGCATATCAACATATAGTCTCTTAAAGTGCATAGAAATAAATAACCCATATGTTGGCATGAAAAAATTTAACCAGTTTACGAGGTTGTTATGTGAAATTATTTTTGTGCGACATATTGCGCCAAATCTCTTTGACCATACTGCCAGATTTCTTACTGCACTGCCGGGCATGGAAATCGACATACCCGTAAGATGTCATCTATTTCCAATAAAGTGGTATATAACAACCCTTTAGGATCGGAAAGTAACACCGAAGAAATTATATTCCTCCCAAAGTTTTCCTTTAAAGACCTTGTTTGTTTTACTATTACAACCAGATAATTAGCATACTTAACTCTATCGGAGCCATACATATTATAAGATCCTGATAACCTTTCCCCGGCTAATCCATTAGCAACACATATTGAAGGTTACAGCTATTTGATGCTTAACTGAGTGTTTCAGAAAGCTCTGCTCCATCACCTCTTCCAGTGCTCTGTTTATCCTTCCACCGCACATAAAAGTTCATATTGCAATGTATATGTCGACATATACAGTTGTCTATCAAGCAACTATGTGAAATGGTCATAAATATACATATGTTAGTATTACGCCAAATTTCCTCCTAATGTTCGTGAAACAAATCGAAACACTGGCCACCAAAACTAACATTACAATTTGAATAAAATATTTAAGACATTGGACTAATTTTCTCCTGATTCGCTCCTAAAATAAGTATAAGTATCCCAGGCAGTGCTGATAAAATTAAGATATATATTAAAAGGAATTATTTTTAAGTTTTTGTTAAATGCGTTTACGTACCCCTGAAAAATGTTATGTTTAATAACTTTTAAATTTACTATTTAGAAATCTTATTGAGGTCAAAAATGCTTACAAATTGAGAGACTAATGGTGCAATAAATTAAACCCAGTTGTAACATAAAACATTTAACTTATTACACTGTAACGTCCGGAAGGAAGAGACGTTACATTATTGAAGCAACGACCGATTAAGGTTCAATTAATTAATTTACAACACAGCCTTATAATTTGTCGCTGAAGGCTGATCGATTTCTCGTGGCGGCAGTTTGCATGTCTGGCTGGTGGCATCCTGACGTTTTGTCTTCTGAGTAAGGAAATGGCAAAAGACCGACTGCGTTTCGCAACTTCCGCATAATGCATCCGCTGCCTCGAGTTGTACGTCATGCGTTGGGGAGTATCGCGGACGTCTTGGCGTAATGTGTAAAGAAGTGTCTACAGTTATATCGCCGGGGTGCATTCAATTTGTTTCGCTGTACCGAATACCGACTTAGGCGATGCTCTGCCTTCATATGATCCGTGTATTCAAGGCCTGCCCACGCTTCATAACAACCAACTTTAACCGTGCCACATACACATTAAAACCTCTTGCCAGAGCAAACAATCACACAGTCATTTATTTTACGCCTCTCATACCGTAAACCGGAATATTAAATAACTGTTTATTTAATTGTATAAGAGGAAAAATTTACAGTTACGTATTTTACTGTTCGGTCCACACTCAGCGAGCTCCTTGTTTGCCTTCAAAGCTTGGTTGCTTCACAAAGTAGTTTGCATCAATTTCAATTAATGATGGTTGATTCAGGAGGAATGTGCAATATTCTGGAAGCTTATAGTATTGATGATTCTGTGCGATAATTGTTTTAAGTACGTGGACATTATTCATTACAGGTTTCAAACATATTAATATGAGCAATAAAAGTAAAATTTATTTTTCGTTCAATAACCAATTGGGACAGTTATTTTTAATGAACTTAAAATATAAATACAACACCACCACTCACTGTACCATGAAGTACCACAACAACTTTAATATGCACCCAAAGATGGACCCATATCGACCAGGTGATGTATGTAAAGGCAGAATGATATAATATGACCCCACATATACCAGAATAGTTATCTGACACCTGAGTCACTTGTTTTCTGACCTGATGTGGTAGTTTTCTTCCGTGGCCTCTACAGTCACCGGATCTCATGCCTTTAGAGTTATGTTTACANTTCTGACCTGATGTGGTAGTTTTCTTCCGTGGCCTCTACAGTCACCGGATCTCATGCCTTTAGAGTTATGTTTACAGGGGTGGACAAGGGTTAAACTTCACCACGTTGGTGTGAATGCGCCATGCGTGACTACATGACTACTCGCTACATCCATGCCGTTACTAGATTGGAGCAACGTTTTTGTGATCATCACCGAGAAAACCATGCCCCGACATACTTTTGGAAGTGCACTAATCTAGAGGCTGTGGCTTTCCTAAGATGCAATTTCAAACATAGTCATAANCCCCGACATACTTTTGGAAGTGCACTAATCTAGAGGCTGTGGCTTTCCTAAGATGCAATTTCAAACATAGTCATAAAAAGGATAAAAAAATATTAACGTAATAACTTATATTTCTACACAAACCAAGAAAGTATTAGCACAGAAAAATGCACAAGCAAACAAAAAGAAATGCAACACTTGAGACAAGACGCCTCACTTTCAATTAGTAGGTGAAAATTAATTTACGTCTTAGCCAACTAGAGGCCGCGGTGGCTGAGCGGTTAGCCTACTCGCATCCCACCAATGCGAACCACGTTCAACCCCCGGCTGGGTTACTCGCGGATTTTCACATGCGGGAATCGTGCCGGACAATGCCGCTGGTCGGTGGGTTTTCTCGGGGACCTCCCGTTTCCCCCGCTATTTCATTCCGGCGCTGCTCCCGTACTCGCCTCAATAAACCTCACCGGCTCTCGAGACCTCGCTGTTAATAGCCGCCCAAAATCTCTGCAATCAGTCACTCTTAGCCAACTGGGACAAGATTTGCGTAATGAAAACCGGAAGACGGTTCCCAAGACTTTTGCCGACACACCAAGGACGTTGCTGTAAACCATGTAAGTGGCCGAGGCAGCACGGGAGTTTCCTCGGCAAACCTACATACACATGGTAGTCAGCTGGTGTCGCGGACCAGCGCAGTTCGCACATCCCTACACGAGTTCTACACCCGTCGGCAGCGCCGAAGTTTCAGTAGTGACCACACGAGCGCTAGCATCACGGAACACACTGCATTGACCTGGGTTTACAATTTGAAAAATTAAGCCTTAAATTATGCATTAACACGTGTGCAGAAGAAACGAAAGTGTGTCATCATATATGTATTGGTTCCCAGTGGAACTTATCAGGTCATGTGCGTTTTTTGGGATTACCTTTAGCGTTATAAGAAATGCTTATATTTTATATCTTAAGTGAAACTTAAGAGGCGGCGACCAATCAGAACAGAGCAGTCAGCCTTGTTGGCGGAAAATTAATTATTTACTGCAATGTAAGAATTAAAAAAATTTAAAAAGGCGTGTGTGCGCATATATTAACGATTATATTTTTTCACGAAAATAAGCTTATCCGATAGGAAATGTTGGCTTTGAAGTATAATCTGCTTAAATATGGTTGTGATTTACGAGGTTAGGTTAGGGACAAAAGTAAACACGTCAGGTTTGTCGCCTGTTTCCATTAGCTGAGGTTAATAATTAAAACATTAATTGGAAACTGCAAATACTGAAGACGTGTTACCGCTTGCCAGATTGGCGCTTATTGCATAATTTGTAATGCATAATTATGTTATTGGAAACCCAGCTTAAGTCATCGCTGCGATTCTTACCAACCTTGCGTGTTTGTAGTTTTCAAAACACCGAGGAAGAAAATGATTTCCCATTGGCTCCTTGGCATGCCTTGTTTTATATCACAGCTGTGGACTGCTGAAAGTTTCCAATTATCGAAAATTAAATTAAATTACGTATTTGCAAGAACCCCAATTTGCAAGGGTGTATGGGTAAACATTTACTTTGTAAGGCAGGAACAGCACCTGGACTTCTCGGCATTGCCTAGCAGTTAAGTATTTATAGGTGGGTTAAAAATTTTAAGACTCTTCTGGTTACCATTTCGGGTATTGTTGCGACTACAACATGTTTGGATGAGAAACAGAAATTGTGTTGATTTTGAGTTATATAAAAGTTAAAAGGCTATTAATGTAGAGACTTTAAAATTTCGAAGAAAATAAATGAGTAATGTTAAAAGCTTTCTGCATGGGTACGTAGAAATTGTATTAAATTAAAATGCATGGTATTTTTCTTGTAGTAGTTCTATTGAAATAGTTTTAAAAAAANGTACGTAGAAATTGTATTAAATTAAAATGCATGGTATTTTTCTTGTAGTAGTTCTATTGAAATAGTTTTAAAAAAAGGTATTAAAAACAATAATTTAACATTCCTGGTGTTGCAAAAGAGGAAATTCATGGCGTGTAGTGTACAGNAAAAAAAGGTATTAAAAACAATAATTTAACATTCCTGGTGTTGCAAAAGAGGAAATTCATGGCGTGTAGTGTACAGCGAATTTTTTTTTTTAACAGCTGACACTTTGAAACTTATGGAAATGGTTTCAGTGGGTCCTTGGCGCTTCAGTGGGTCCTTGGCGCAAGCAGCAACCAATTGCAAAACAGTTTGTGTGTCAAACAACAACCAACATCATTGGCCAAGGAAATGCGACGTCCGCATTGTTGCTAGCTTCTGGACTTGTACAGCACTGGCCATGATTTCACCTATTCTGCAACTTGTCCCACTTGAACGAGTGTACTCGGGATAATGTGTTGAAGGTTTAATGGCACAAAACGGGACTTAGATTTTATTAGATGCATACAGTAGCGCGGGAGTAATAATACGGAAAGAGTAACCAGTACCCAAGTTTCACTAAAAAAAAAAAAAATTAAAACTTTTAAAAAGAAAACAAACTGTACAGATAAAATAAATTGTTACGATCACAATTTTATTGTTAATCATTTTTGGGGAGAAAACAAAATATACCTTACTTGAATGAATTTGGCTTTTTTTTTTGTGGTAAAAATTCTTGTAAATATTTATAGCAAAAACTACTGTTTGGTGATCGAGTTTCCCTTTTTAAAATTGAGTTTTCCTTGTTAGTCAAAAATGTTCACTTTGGTGAGAATTTCGTTAGTAGTTTACTACTGTGACATGACCTGCGTGGATAGGTCAGGATATAACACATTAAAGAGTAAAACACAGATTTAGTGAACACAACAAAATATAAAAAAACTCAACCTGGTTAGACTTTGCTTGGTCTTCATTTTAACATTAACCAGACATCTTCGTTGTATGATTAACTAAAATATTATAATTTTCGGATTTGTGTTTACTGTATAGTTCTCTGGCATGGTTATTTTCTGTGCAATTTTTCGTTTATTTGGTAGATAATAATTTTTCCAACATCGATTTTTGTTAGGGGCAACGTTGGCACAGCATTGGTTAGATACTAAAATAAGACTCGAGCCTAGATTGGCCAGTAGTGTTGTTATTCGCACGCCAACCAATTTCCGTCCACTTGCCAACCAAATGTTTGCTGCTGTTTCATAAAAATGATAATGTGTTGGAAATACATGTCTTTTCATACGTAACGCCAACCGATAGACAACATTCTGCCAACACTGGTTAGTGAGGTTTCGAATAAACCTTAATGACTCGTTGAAATTAAGAAAGAACTGTGAACCAGCAATGGGTATTTTAATGCTTACGCCATTCACTCTGCATTATGAAAATATACTCGGCTGAAATCGGGCGCGAATCCGCGTCCTTGAGTCAGCTAAACGATGTGCGCTGTACTACACTACTCCAACTCTGCGGGAGAGTAAAGAGATATGAAATATTTGGTATCATTACAGTTCTCTACACTGTGTAGTATGCCTTAAAGCAGCGTTTCCTAACCTTTTTCTGTCACGGACCCCCACTTATTTCGCTCACTTCAGTCAGTCTCGCACACCGCCCGCTGGCGCACGTTCGTCGTGCTAAGTAAGCGTAGCGATTACGAGACTTTTGGTGGCATTTATTTATTATTGTTAAATGGTCCAGAGATGAGACTGTGGACCCCCATACATATACTCGCGGACCCCCAGGGGTCCGCGGACCACAGGTTAGGAAACACTGCCTTAAAGTATTATGTCTTAACTATACGCCTTAAGGTGTACGTCTTAAGGTGTACGCCTTCATTATAGTCCATTTCGAAATAACTGATGTAGTTAAGGTTGTGCCTTACACGCTTTTCAGTATGGCACATATCAAAAGTATTTTGTTGAGTTAAAGAAAACAATGTAAAAAACTGCAAGCAATTATGCGGAATAACTCTTACACGCGCGTTAATCTGTAATGAAAACTGGCGTGTATTAAAGTATGCCATTTTATATCGCAACGTAACATACAGCCTACCATAAGCCTGCATGTAAATTGCCAACCCTAGATCAGCTGTTGAAAATGAACATTTGATTCAACATTCCTTCATATCTTACCTGTATTTCAAACCATGCAAACCTAACTTCAACATTTGGAGGCAGTGAGCTGGGCTCACAACCATCCATCGCACCTGTCAATCGCCCATCTGTCAGTCAGTCATCCGTCTGTTTTTCCGTCCGTCAATTGAAAGCGACTCACAACACTCCATCGTCCGTCAATCCGTCTGTACGGTAAAATTTCAGTGTTTCAACCTAACATCGGGATATTTCATTAGTTGGGGGTATATTTTGATAGGAAATACATTTTCAAGCCAGGAATTTTTTGTGAAATAATTCTTTTGCGTGATAACAACTCACACAGAATTTTTGTTTACATTTTAAATTTCAGAATTTTCCTCAAAAGATAAATAAACATACATCTACCGCCATACATTTTAGCTCAAATGGTATCTAGTTAATATTAAGAACACGTAGGACACCAATTACAGCTAAAAAAAAAATTAACTAAAGACCACGGGTATTTTGAAGAGGATACAGAAACAAATTACGAAAGATCGAAGCTAGATGACTGTTATTGCCAACTTCTTGAACAGACATTTTACTACAGAAATGTATTTCTACAGAGCAAATTATAACGCCGGGAACTTGTAAATTTTATTACGGTGCAGAATATTATGCTGAAGGAACGCGAAAAGGCAATATCTGTTCAAGCAGAAGTATGTACTATAATAGCATCCTTCAACTCCGTTGCTAGAACATCCCAACAGTGTTTCTGTCGGTGAGAGTTGAGTCGGTAGCCTGCCTGTATCTAATTTGCGTTTGAGGCTCAGAAACGAGAAAGCGGTAAGGACTAAACTGCCTTGCACATCNGTAGCCTGCCTGTATCTAATTTGCGTTTGAGGCTCAGAAACGAGAAAGCGGTAAGGACTAAACTGCCTTGCACATCTTGTGCGCCATGGCAACTACGCGCAAAACTCTGAGTGGGCGTGCAGAGTTGTCGCAGTGTCACATGTACCTATGGGATTTCAAGATTTGACGTTACCATTTTGTTGGTACAAACCTGTAGCTAAGTTTACCTCGTGTCCGGGTGGTACCTTTCACGATACAGCAGTCTGAAAAGGTCGCTTGTAACGAAGTTGTAGGGCTCCAAAATAGTATCTAAGTCATACGTGTTACCTTGAGAGTACAGTCTAAATTCGAAACCACTGGTCCAAAGTGAAATCTAACTGGTCAAATCAGTGAAAATGGCTCCACTTACAACCGGTGGAATGCCACTGGTTGTTCCTGTGAAACCATTTTAGTGATTGAATAAGTGACATGCAACTGTGTGCGGCAAATTAAATATGGTTTTTATAGAATTTTGCCAAATAATTACGAGATATGCACATATTTCCGATTGACGTTGTTTTACATCGTGCAATTTAACGCAATTTAAAGAAACTGAACACAATTTGCCGTGCTCAGTATTTTAACCCACGACATCCTAATTTCAGACTATTTCCTGAAGGAATCAAGCTACCAAGCCAATATTTTCTATAACGCGATAAACACATGAATTATATTTCCTTTGTTGAAATTATATAGGTGCATGTCCTTTCTTTTCGTTTTCGGTTTACGTATTGTCAATACAAATAGTACGTATGAACGCACTCACTTCAAAACATTTAATATGGTTGATGAATCAGTGAAACAGGTCACTGAATCAATAAGTAGGGACGTCCGATTTTCGCGAAAATATTTAATGACCAGTTGTATTTCATAACACTTTAGCTCAGATGAACTTTCTTCATTTCATGATTTCCTTGTTACGCGCCTCAGGTGTCTGCTCATGGATCACAGACGTACAGTATCGGAGTAAATTAATTCTGATTGGTCAGTCAAGTAAGAAAACGTCTTCTCGCAAAGAAACGCCGCAGATAAGTAAAAGAAAACTAGGGTATTGAAATATAGCAATCGCGGAAATCTTCTCGCGATATTCTGATGTCTCTTTCAATAAATGAAGGAAAGCTGGCACTTATTCGTCTGTTACATTGACTTAAGTTACTGTTGAATAAGTCAAGTGCTGTTAACTGATTTAAACAGCGAAAATCTCACTGGTTCTAATTTGGAGTGTACCATCCCCGTCCTCATCTAGGTCACAGAGTGTACCTAAGAATACATCGTTTGGATAGCCTCTTATGCCGCAAACTCCTGCAACTCACACCAGCAAAATGTCGTCACTCGACACCTAGATGCGCCCCGGGGGAGGGGTGCAGGGGGTGCAGATGCACCCCCATTGCATCTCGATAATAATAAAATTAAAATAAACTTGTCAACATCGTATTTTTACTTCAGAGTTTAAGTGTTTTTAAAGACCACTAAATTTAAATATTTTTAACTTAAAGTAGGTTATTTGTGGTGACTATGTTTAAATAGAATTCTTACTTGTATTTTTAATGACGCAAAAGTAGGTGTTAATTTTTGCGGTTTTCATCCCCCGTTACTTAACCCTGTGCACGCCTATGACTGGCCCGCAACATGTTGGTGTTCTGTTCGTCAATCAGAGCTTGGTAACCTACTCGCCATCCAGCAGCCAAGCCAATAGGGANGTAGCCTGCCTGTATCTAATTTGCGTTTGAGGCTCAGAAACGAGAAAGCGGTAAGGACTAAACTGCCTTGCACATCATGTGCGCCATGGTCACTACGCGCAAAGCTCTGAGTGGGCGTGCAGTGTTGTCGCAGTGTCACATGTACCTATGGGATTTCAAGATGTGACGTTACCATTTTGTTGGTACAAACCTGTAGCTAAGTTTACCTCGTGTCCGGGTGGTACCTTTCACGATACAGCAGTCTGAAAAGGTCGCTTGTAACGAAGTTGTAGGGCTCCAAAATAGTATCTAAGTCATACGTGTTACCTTGAGAGTACAGTCTAAATTCGAAACCACTGGTCCAAAGTGAAATCTAACTGGTCAAATCAGTGAAAATGGCTCCACTTACAACCGGTGGAAAACCACTGGTTGTTCCTGTGAAACAATTTCACTGATTTAATAAGTGACAGGCAACTGTGTGCGGCAAATTAAATATTGTTTTTATTGAATTTTGCCAAATAATTACGAGATATAAACATATTTCCGATAGTCGTTGTTTTATATCGTGCGATTTAACGAAAATTAAAGAAACTGAAAACAAATCGCCATGCTCAGTATTTTAACCCACGACATCCTGATTTCAGACTATTTCCTTAAGGAATCAAGCTACCAAGCCAATATTTTCTATAACGTGATAAACACATGAATTATATTTCCTTTGTTGAAATTATATAGCTGCATGTCTTTTCTTTTCGTTTACGGTTTAAGTATTGTCAATACAAATAGCACGTATGAACGCACTCACTTCAACACATTAAATATGTTTGATGAATCAGTGAAACATGTCACTGAATCAATAAGGAGGGAAATCTGATTTTTGCGAAAATATTTAATGACCAGTTGTATTTTATAACACTTTAGATCAGATTCACTTCCTTCATTTAATAATTTCCTTGTTAGGCGTCTCAGGTGTCTGCTAGCGAATCACAGACGTACAGTATCGGAGTAAATTAATTCTGATTGGCCAGTCAAGTAAGAAAACGTCTTCTCGCAAAGAAACGCCGCAGATAAGTAAAAGAAAACTACTGGTACGTTGGTAGGGTATTGAAATATAGCAATCGCGGAAATTTTCTCGCGAAATTCCCATGTCCCTTTCAATAAGTGAAGGAAAGCTGGCTTTTNTTTTTTTTTTTTTTTTTTTTTCACTTATTCGTCTGTTACATTGACTTAAGTGACTGTTGAATAAGTCAAGTGCTGTTGACTGATTAAAACAGTGAGAATCTCACTGGTTCTGATTGGGAGTGTACCATCCCGTCCTTACCTAGGTCACAGAGCACCTAAGAATACAGAGTTTGGATAGCCTCTTATACCGCAAACTCCTGCAGCTCACATCGGTAAAATGTCGTCACTCGACACCTAGGCGGGGCCCCGGGGGAGGGGTGCAGGGGGTGCATATGCACCCCCATTGCATCTTGTCAATAATAAAATTAAAATAAACTCGTCAACATCGTATTTTTACTTAACAGTTAATGTGTTTTAAAAGACCACTAAATTAAAATATTTTTAACGTAACGTAGATTATTTGTGGTGACTATGTTTAAATAGAATTCTTAATTCGTATTTTTAATAACGCAAAAGTAGATGTTAATTTTGCGGTTTTCATCCCCCGTTACTTAACCCTGCGCACGCCTGTGACTGGCCANTTTTCATCCCCCGTTACTTAACCCTGTGCACGCCTATGACTGGCCCGCAACATGTTGGTGTTCTGTTCGTCAATCAGAGCTTGGTAACCTACTCGCCATCCAGCAGCCAAGCCAATAGGGAAATGTTGGTAGCATGCAGTGTAGCCAATCAGGCTCGAGGTACGGTCCCAGTTCCTCGCGCAGCCAATCAGAAAGTAGGCACGCCTACATCAAAGGAACCGCCACGCCATTTCGCCTCTGTGCACTTAAGCTGGACTCACAACCACCCTTCGCCCCTGTCAGTCACCCGTCCGTCAGTCAGCCACCCGTCTGTGTTTTAATCCGTCGGTTAAAGCCATTCACAACGATCCGTCGTCCGTCAATCCTTCTGTACGGCAAAATTACTGTGTGGCAACTTTACATCGCGATCTATCTTTAGTTGGAGGTGTATTTGGGTTAGAAATTCATTTTCAAGAAAGAAACATTTTGGGAAAATAGTTTTTTTAACGTGATAAGAATTTATACTATATTATTGCTTATATTTTAAATTCCTGAATTTACCACCACAGATAAATAAACACATATCCACCGGACTTGCATTTTATTTGAAAGTGCGTATCCGTGTCTACGGAATGTCGTCAGAAGGCGGTGGCCCATCCGTCCGTCCGTCGACAGTTAAAGTTTGAGAAATATTCAACGGATTGACAGATAGAAAAAAAAATGTTGCCCTGTGATTGGTTTAACATCACGTAACCACCGGACGGACGGGCTGGTTGGGAGTCCAGCTTTATCTCCTCTATAAAACCGATGCGGCCCTGCTGCCGTCACCAGGTGAGGCGAAGAGCATTCTGCTGGTGACGTCACGGGTTTACAATGCTGCGAGATAGACTCGGCGGCGTCACTCAACGTACGGCGTCAGCCAGTCGTGAAATATTTATCGAGTCGTTGCTGGAGGGCCCGCGTTGCGGACGGAATCGAGTTAACTCGTGTCGTTCGACTTGATTTGGATGCTGACGCCTTGTCTCCAGCCAGAGTTCCTCGGGCCCGCGTGGTGCATCATTAATGGCGGAGAAGGTCTTCGTGAAGAATGGCAGTTTCTTGCAGTGTGCGACGGCTAACTTTGTTGGAGATTCTACATGGCTTGCGAGACGTTCGTATTGTAGCGTTTCTGTTGAAACTATCCAACTTTATTCAAGAGTATTTATGAATACAGAGTTGAAACAGTTTCGCTGCCGTATGATGCTCCTGGAACTGTCATAGTCTTATAAAATTGTATCATTGGGTCATTACTTACTTTTTTTAGCGTTTTCCTAATTGTCCCACACAAAATCTCTTAAAAAATTCTTGGGACAATTAGGATAACACTAAAAAATAAAGTAATGAAGGACACACTGACAAAATTTTATAAGACTATGGCAGTTCTAGGAGCATTATATGGCAGCGAAACTTGGACAATTACAAAAAACAGANGACAAAATTTTATAAGACTATGGCAGTTCTAGGAGCATTATATGGCAGCGAAACTTGGACAATTACAAAAAACAGAGACTAAAGTAGGTTACGAGCAGTGGAGATGAGATTACTGAAATCAATCATAGAAGTTAAAAAAAGAGAGAGATTCAAAAATGATGGTATAAGAAACAGTCAAACATTAATGATTTAAACGGACAGATAAAATAATACAGGAGGACTTCGCTATAACCTGTACAAAGGATGAAAGATACAAGATATCNGTCTTATAAAATTGTATCATTGGGTCATTACTTACTTTTTTTAGCGTTTTCCTAATTGTCCCACACAAAATCTCTTTAAAAATTCTTGGGACAATTAGGATAACACTAAAAAATAAAGTAATGAAGGACACACTAACAAAATTTTATAAGACTATGGCAGTTCTAGGAGCATTATATGGCAGCGAAACTTGGACAATTACAAAAAACATAGACTAAAGTAGGTTACGAGCAGTGGAGATGAGATTACTGAAATCAATCATAGAAGTTAAAAAAAGAGAGAGATTCAAAAATGATGGTATAAGAAACAGTCAAACATTAATGATTTAAACGGACAGATAAAATAATACAGGAGGACTTCGCTATAACCTGTACAAAGGATGAAAGATACAAGATATCCTAAGCAAATTATATATTAAAAACCAACAGGAAAAATAAATGCCGGACGACCAAATAAAAGGTGGTTAGATCAAGACTAATACCTACTTGGAGGTCGCAACAAGCCATAAAAGGCTAAAAGTACGAAGAAGAATAAGAGTCAAAACAACCGCTCATACGATGAACTCCAGCACACACGCTGGCATTATTGGCGTCACTAAACAGTAACATGTTGGAACACTATTCGCCAAACAGCGCCTGCGGTAAATTATTCGCCAGCGCAGTCAACAGGGAACCTTTTGCACACTCTAAGAAATTATTCGTAAATTTGCTATATGAGGGTATACATTCATGCATTCATACATTAATGCTAGCATTCCTACAACTGCTCAGGAAACAGTGAAATGCGTAGGAAACTGCCCAACTTTGTATAGTAGTAACGCCAAATATTGAGTTAGTTTACCAGGAATATTTATAGAGTCCGCGCAGTAATTCTACTTTTCTTTTGTATAAAATCGCTGTCATAATTAGTTTGTAGACGATGTCTGTATATTCCGCTGTCACTTTAACATCTTCGTACTTCAAGATTCCGGGATCAAATCTTGGGTACGTTGTGAATGGTAACAGGACAAATTTCACGAGTTAAATTATATGTGCGCTATACTCCGCAGTCCTCTGTACTCGAAGGCATCAGTTGTTCGTTCATTGGCTGCCGCATTAGTGATTAGTAGAGACTTGGAATATTCGCGGATTCATTTCGCGACAAGCTAGACTCCACAATCCTTTGTGTTGCGCCGTCTGCCCCGACGTCGTCATAATTGTGAGCGCCCACTGCTTCAGCGGGCAGGGGCGGACTCTCTGCTCATGCTCGGACCCCCTCCCTCATTCTCCTTCTACACCCCTCCAAGGCCACCCCTTCCTCCACGCGTGCGTCTTTAGTCGTGTTCGATGGCAATAATTGGTTTAAGGCTTTGCGCGGCCGAGCTCGGGTCTTCGTCAGTGGAGGAAATCGACTCGTCGTGGGAGGGCGTCTTCGCACTACCGCGGTAGTGTTCTGAACTCGCAAGGAACCACCTGGGGAGCAGATCCCCTCCGGCCTAGCCTGTCCCTGGCTAACTAGTTCCAGGGAATACGGTCAGCTGGCGGACCTCGCATTCACTTTTATTGCGTAGCCGAACGTCTTCGTAGGCATTTATATTTTGCCGTGCATATTCTAAGCAATGACTGACACGCCAACACAGAGCATGGACGCGGAGTCTGCGTCGTTCAAACGACAAAAAGACGTCGACTCAGACACCGACTCGGAAGACTGCAGAGTCACAAAACCACGCCCAGACGAAGGCTACACTGAAGCTATGGGGAGAAAGGTTGGCAAGCCTAATACCCCGCAAACACCAACTTAAATCCCCATGGCGAGCTTGCCACAAGAAAAACAAACCAACACGCAACACACAGATCAGTCGCGATACAGAAGCTTGCCGATCTTCGTCAAAGACACGCGCCACACGCCGCCCAATCATTTGAACAGCACAGCATCGTGTTCAAAAATGCACTCATCTGCCGCAAGGAGCTCCGGCTTTCTTTTGAAACACGGAATAGCTACAACAAGGCAATAAATTGGCTGAAGGCGGAACAAATTGCCTTCCATACACACGTACACCCAAACAAACGTAACATTGAAGCCATTGTTAAGGACCTTGACCGCCACACCCCAGAAAATGACATCGTCGGTGAGCTGCAAAAGGCAGTAATACATGTGTCAGACGTACGACAATTTAATAAAAAATCAAATAAACCCGGATGGCACAACTACATATTTCGGTATTGGCATTTTCTGTGTCGTGGTAAGGCCGAGAGACGCCCAAATTTTCAACATTCAACGACTGCACTGGACACAAGTATCGGTCGAGAAGTACAAATCTCGACCTGAGGATGTCCTGCAATGCAAACGCTGCTGCGATTATGATCACACGACTGCCAGGTGTAACCAATCCCCAAAAGGCATTCGCTGTTCAGGTGCAAACCTGCTTAGTGAGTGAACAATACCCGATTCCGCCCCAAACAAGTGCGGATATTGTGGCCAAGACGGACATACTTCGGCTTCAAAGCAATGCCCACATTTCTTTAAGCTAGTGGAAAGCCGCCGAAATAACACACGAAATGGAATACAACAAACACAAAAGCATGACGTCACCGCACGCGTGCAAGCAGTGAACACTGCAAGTAGGCAGCTGTTCCCTCCCCCACACCCTCCATAACAAAAGAACATCAATAACGCACAGCCATGTGCTCCGCAAACAGCCCCCAAAAAAGGCTCTGTATGCAGAGCAAGTCCGGCGTACAGCTGGAGCTGTGATTGGCCCAGAGCCCAAGTCTCCAGCCAATCAGACGCAAGCCTCCACTTCCACTCACTCTCCAGCACAAAAACGGTTGGATGACACCTCCACCAGCATACTGGAACTGGCTGAGGTACTGCGCATGTGTGACTACGCCAACTTAATTAAGAAATGAAAGCCATAGTACCAACCAATCCGCGAGGAAACACCGCTTGCCACGAAACAAGTGGCTTGTATCGTGGCAAGTGTTGTTGAAGCCATAAGTCACCTGGGTAAATAAAATGACCACAAAATAACACAAATCACTTCAAACACTAATCTACAACGTCGCCGGAATTTAAAAAACACATCTTAGCTATCACAATGCCAGGTCACGTACAATATTGATATACCATACATTACAGAAAATTTTCTTAAACCACAGCATAGATTTAGCATTATTTACAGACCGTCTCATTCATGGAGGTGGAACAGCAATTTGAATTAAGCATGGAATAAATCATCGCCCAGTTAATATTACAGGGCTTGCGCATATGGAAGCCACTAGCATAAATGTACACAAAACCACACACCCGTATGCATGACCGCGGCATTTAAAGTACCAAATACGCCATTACTTGCACAAGACCTCGAGAATTAACTAGAGGTGAAAAGGGAATGTTTCATCGCAGGGGAATCAAACAGTAAACATACAGACTGGGACTGTAGGATAACAAATGCCAATGGCAGAGTTTTAAACACACGTGGATCTAATAATTATTACGTTATTTTCGCGTCAGACACACCAGCATGTTTTCCAATCTCAGGTGGCGCGCCTGATATTCTAGATACAGCGCTCACTAATATCGCAGGCACAAATATTAATATAAAAATAATTAATTAATTAGATCCTGATCACCTCCCAGTTTTAACACAGATACAATCTGATAACAGTTAAATTAATAATATTTTCAGCCAAAAACTTAGAACAATAGACTGGGTGAGTTTTCAGGAGGAGCTTATAGTCACATTCGAACAGCCGCCAGTCAGAAACGAAGATAGCGATATAGATCCGCGTGTAAAATTATTTACAGTCCCTGTGGCAGATGCCTAATTTAAACACGAAGCTTATAATTAAAAGGCAATTTAGAGGCCAATTTATTCTGGTATTGATAATTTACTTACTTTAAAAAGACAGGCGCGCAACCAGGTCCAGAGAACAGACTAACTCCCTAGGCTAGGACTCAATACCATATATTAAAAGCACTCGTTATACGTTAAGTTAAAGAACATAAAATCAATAATTTTGGAAATATTTTTAATGAGGAAATGTGGAAAATGTGAAAAGAAATGTGGAAACTCACACAAACACTCCGCAGTAAAAAATATATATATTTCCACCCCAGCTATAATCACAGATACAAGGATTAAACATACTTCGGAGGATAAAGCAAATGCTATCGTGGACATTATTAGAAAAAACAACTTCCGCCGAATTAAGAAATAAATGATATACAGTTAAAACGAGAAATTACCGCACAAGTTAATAATTACTTACAGCAAGGAACACGCGCAGTATCAGAGAAAATTACACTTTTCGAACTAATTAAAATAATTAAAATCAGACCTAACAATAAAGCAGGCGGTACAGATGAAATAAATTATGAAGCACTTAAAAAAACTCCCCCTAAAAGCATTGCAGTATTTAATATACATATTTAATGCCATTTTAAAACATAAAGTATATCCACATCATTGGAAGACATCCAGAGTAATCACTACACCCAAACCGGTGAAAAAACCCTGCACTTCCACAAACCAGACAACCAATGAATTTATTAAATATTATGATCACAATATTTTAAAAACGCCCTACTAACACGGCTCCAAAAACACGCCAATGAAAACAATATAAAACCCGTGTTCCAGTGAGGTTTCAGAGCAGGTCATTATACAGCTCACCCACTTTTAAAAATCGTTGAACAACCCACCGACGGTTTCAATGACAAAACTAAATCTTACACAGTCATCACAATGCTGGACGTGGAGAAAGCGTTTGACAAGGTCTGGATTCCGGGTTTAATACACAAACTTACTAACATTAATTTCCCTATCACATGCTTTTATCTGGTGGCTCACTTCTTGTGGAAACACAAATTTTACGTGGCTCAAGACGGGTCTAAATCAACAACTAGAGAATTAAAGGCGGTTGCACCACAAGTCTCTCCCCTCTCCGCTTTCTATTACAACATATACATAGCAGATATCACGCATGTGGACGCCTGTGCACAAAAGTACGCTGACGAAATGGCTATAATAAAACAATCAGGTAACTTAAAATATGCCCTAGTAGCCGTGCAAAGACAGCTCACCGCATTAGAAAGATGGTACACTCACTGACGAATTAGAACAAATTCTGCCAAATATACCAACTTAATTATTACAAAAAAGCGTACCCAGTCTGATAGGGAACTTAACATCTTTAATACAATTATTTTAAATTTCAAATCTGCTAAATATTTAGTGTTTACTATAAACAGATCACTTACATGGGCAGAAAACATAAAATAATCACTAAAAGAGCCACAGGAAATTGAATAAGCTTATATCCAATGCTTAAATCGTCCCGATTCCCTTGTGAAAAAAAATACTACAGCTCTTTAAGCCAATCATCAGGCCCCTACTACTGTATAGCTGTGAAATATGTGGTTACGCCACCCCAACACACATACAGAAAGTTCAAATAACACAGAATACATTTGTTAGAGCAATGTCAGATACAGGCTGGTATACTAGTAATGAAACAATTGAACCGTTTTTAAAAATTTACAATATAAAAGAAGCAATAATTTCTAGCAATAAAAAACCTTTATAAAAGTCTCTGTGATAATGATAACCCCCCTATAAATGAAATACCTTAATATGACCCACTAGAGCTACGGAAACACAAAAAAAAACTGCGATTATCATAACATCACAGCCCTGATTTCTACCCAAGACTATACTAATTATGTACGTTGGTTTTCCCCACATAAATAAAATACTTTAATATGTTTAATTTAAATCTAAAACATTACATCCATTAACTCATCCCACGATTGCGCAGATGCATAATTGACTCGCTTTAGAGTTCTCTGCCAGTGTATTAGGGCTGACATCACCGCCCATAGTGTGGAATAAGCCCGTATGGATAGCTTCACTGCTAGTTCCGGTGAGATCTACAGGGCAGGAGCCACATAACTACTCAAAACAACTACAATATCTACACTATAAAACGGAAATTACAGAGAATTTTAACTCAAACCATATTTACGCTACCCTATGGGCCGGCGGAATTCTTCAATCGGTCCGGGATAAAATTTCTGCACATTTAACAAAACTACCTAGACCAAGGCATTTCTAGCTCAGATCATATGAAACACTGGAGTCAAGCAGAACTCCCGGGGTCTTAAAAAACACAAGGCGGTAAAATTAACACCGATTAACACTCCACACGGCGTGATCTCAAGCTTCTCGTACTTGCGCCCTGTCGAGGCAGCTCATGTGGGTGCACTGGCGGACAGTTTCGCTCCACTTTGTCGTCAGGAATCCAGGCCGAGAGGCACACATGGAAGGCCAGGACTGGGTAAGGGGCATTAGATTTACTTTAGCTAGGGTTTAAAAAATCCAAAAATTTGGCAAAAAATTTAAAACGAAATACAACATTTTCGAAATTATAAAAAAAAAAAACTTAAAGATATTCCTTAAACCAAAGAAAAAATACGAAAATCCTTTAAAAATTAAAATATATACACTGGTATAGGCGTGCGTATGCAAACAACAGAGGTATGGAACCAATCAGAGTAACGCAATGCGTTCGGCAGCTAGATCGGTTACTGCTGCTACAATGGCAGGTTATCAAGATTTAAGTGAGTTTGAGCGTGGTGTTATAGTCGGTGCACGAGAGATGGGACATAGCATCTCCTAGGTAGCGATAATATTTGGATGTTCGCGTATGACCATTTCACGAATGTACCGTGAATATCGGGAATCCGGTAAAACATCACATCTGCCACATCGCTGCGGACGGAAAAAAATCGTGAAAGAATGGGACAAACGACGGCTGACGAGAATCATTAAACGTGACGGACGTGCAACCCTTTCTCAAATTGGCGCAGATTGGATTTGTGGACTGCCCTGCAGGATTCATGGTGCGAATTGCCTCCTACATAACCTCAGACATTAGTCGAGTTCATGCGACGGCGTCTTGTGGACTTCACGATATTAGGCAGGTGTACCAGTATTTTTGGCTCTTCAGTGTATATATCCAAGGCTGCAAGACCGGTTTATTAGTTTTAAGGACAATATACAAATGATGCCCTTCGGGAGGCTGATGTAGCTACACCAACTACAATGGTTAACCCTAGTTTTAACCAGGGCTGGCAACATTCCTGGTGCATAGGGTGCCAGAAATGTGTACTTGTAACACGCAACTTTTTCCACAAACGCCACACGAGGAAATGACCCGGAGAATAAGAACGAGGCTTGACCCTGACTTGCAGCACCGAAAGGGCTGACGAAGAACAAGCTGGATTGTCTATTAGCAGTGACTCGGGTTGTAGGGACTCACCGACACGCTACACGCAAGTTTGACTAGCCACTTGCACACAACAATACAACATGTTCTACAGACGTCACGACAATACATAACGCCAGTCGGGAGACTGGTGAGGAGCTTCACTCCCTCACCATTAACATGTGTTCGCCAACTGTGTGGCGCGGTTGTTTGACCCCTGGCTAGCTCCTCCTGTGCCTGATCCTCGAAAGGTATTACAGGAGACACCATTCTGAGCGTATTTACTAGGGTAGTGCGATCAGGACTTTCCATTACTTTCAGATCGCCGTCTGTTTGCCACTCTAGTCGTCACATATATAGAAAATATGTGTTTTAAGCACCAGGCTGTTAGGTGCGCACTCCCCTACAGTCTTGGACTAAGTCCATAACCTTGGATTCATTTGAGCTTGGTCAGAGCTCTAATTGACAGTAGTTGAATACTGCCAATAGAAAGAGTATCGCTCTTTCCAATCGCAGTGGGTGGATGTACTCCACCCGAGGGTGGTTCCACCTCACCTGTCAACAGCAACGTACAGAGTTGAATCTGCACGCGCCACCTTGATGGGGCCGAGTGCTATCCTCACTCTACAAACCCGCTTTGTGAACGAGTCCTCTTACTAGGCGGACCAGACCGTCGGCCCTTCGTTGATGAGCACCAACCCTTCGAAACCTGGCAACCTGCGTGAGTCAGCACGCTTACGTTCCACGGCAGCTGCTACTGACCCTTCCAGTGTCAGGAAGCCCGCCCTCCAGGCAAGTACCCACCTCCAGACCTCCTTCTAAGCAGAAGGTTCAACCACTACCACCCAGAGTCCGACCCACGATCAGCACGGCCGAAGCCGGGGCTTTCACGCTGATCCCCTGGGTACCCACAATTTTCAGACATGCACACTGAGTTTTCACCCAGAAAGGCCCAGTCCCTCCAGGATGCCAGACAATCCCTTCATCGTGACTCCGCCTCCCCGAGATCATCCTCGATTTTCTAAGTCAAGGCTCAGCTTTGGGAGTGCAATTCGGTTCGCGGGTCTTCACCGCATGGCGAAGAATATATACAGCCTCTGGAGACTGCACATAACCTCGCCGTGACTGGTTATCTGTGCACAGACAGGCCGTCACCGCCTTCAGTCGTCCTCACTCCGTTAGCCATGGGGCGGCCCCCATGTTACCAGCCCATACCGCGAGGAGGTGGAGATGGACTTGAGCAGTGCTAGGCTATATATTCGCATCACTGCCCCATTAATGGAGATGGATTGGAAGCTTTTCGTGGCGGCAGGGAGACGCCCCAGGGATCACTAGTTCCTATGAGCGGCTCCCACCGGAGCTCGCGAACGAGCTCTTACACTTGCGCCGGTCACCACCACTAGAGCCTGTAACCAGGGTTAGGCCCAACTGGAGTAGTCATTTCATAGCCGTTACGACTACCCCACCAGGTACTCAGTTTCTAGGCTCCCCCCTTCTGGGCGGACGCGGGGCACACGTCCGGTGTTCAGGCACCCAGTCCCCTCACCTTACACCCATTACAGGTTGGTTGCCAGACCACAGCCTGTACCCAATCCGGCCCCACAGGGCCACCAGTAAAACCTACACGTAAACGTATTAAGATAGCAACAGTGGTTAACAGCTATAAATACGGGCCCGGAGACCAGCTAAAGATATACACAGAAGCCCGCCGCCGGCTCAATGATTCGACCCAAGCCTGTCGGGCTGCACTGTTGTTACAAACCCACTTAACTAACTACGGGAACTTACGTTCCTGGTCTCGTGACATCACGGCCTTTCAGGGGCTTATGATGGATCGTCGGCGGGGAGAGGAGATGGTCTCCGACTTTCCTGGGACTCGGTTCGCGTCCGAGAAGGCGCTGTGTGAACGCTGGCTTAATGAGGAAGCAATAGCTTGGTATGGTTCGGGACAGTTTATTTCACTCTGGTGTGTCATCACTTAGAATAATACTGCATAATGAAGTTTTTTTATTATTATTCTGCTGCCGCCTTTACTGCTGCTACTTCTGCTCAGTTCGTCTGCCCATCTTCAGCCTGCCTGCACTTCACTTCGACGAGAATTATGACAACCTGATCTAGTTATCCACACTGAGCAATGGGGCGAATTCACGGTGAGTTGTGGAAAACATAAAGTTTCTGAGTTTGCGGTAGGATTTCAACTGTTTTGTAATTTTTGTGTGGCATGTGTGTGCAGTTGCTTGCAGTAGTTGCTATCCATTTCAAAATTTGATTTCGGTTGTCGTTCTAAATTATTTTTGACTCTAACTATGGTGTCGCGTCTGCTGTGCCTCTTGTTTTTATGGTGTGTTGTGATTGTTTTTGTGTGCCGCCCTAGTTTGATTGAACTTTCTGGTCATTTTCCGTTCCAACGACTCATTCGTAAGTGCATCGTTTTTATGGTTTCAAAATGTTCCATTATGGCGGTAGGGGATTTAATGGATCACATTCGACTGTATCCCACCGTTATCTTTTTATTGTAACCTTTAATATATTTGTATAGTGCGACGCTAGCGCTCGCTGCGTCAGACGTCTTCATAATTTTTTACTATGCGCGGTCGCTTGCTCTTTGCCCGGCTCGGAACCCATCTTTTTTCCTCCCCTGTCACCAACCCTCATGATTAAGTCTCCTCTCGTGCGTCATAATTTGTTTGTCAACGGGACAGTTTATTTAAGTCATTGTANCCAACCCTCATGATTAAGTCTCCTCTCGTGCGTCATAATTTGTTTGTCAACGGGACAGTTTATTTAAGTCATTGTACGTCTTGAGCCCCTCCTATTCTATGCCCGGTTGTCGCCTGTAGGAGTCCCGGAAGAGTTTCAACATGATTTAATCTGTCAAATTTGTTGTCCTTAGGACGTTTTCTGTGATGAGGCACCATCTATTATATTTCGTAGCCGGAGTTGCCGTGATGTGGCAGCAATTTGAAACAGTGGGTCACGTAGAGTTAATTGTGTGTTAGCTGAGCCTTTTTTTAAGTTGTCTTTAAGGTTTGTGTGGCGTAGATGTGTTGTCTTGGTCATGCAATAAGTTAGTGTTTTTTCAAAATTGTGGTTTCAGACGCCAGCCCAAATTTGGTTTCTGCTTAACTGAAACCCTAGCTTTACTGTATGTTTCCAGTTTTAAAGGGGAGAGTCTAGTTTTGTTTGCTGTCCAAGAATCTTTCAACCTTTTTTCCAATATGCTCCGTTTCCATGACTTTTGCGTAGACGTAAAACTTTTAAATGTGTTTGTTTACTATTATTTTAATCGCTGGAGCTCTAACGGGTCATTTGAATGCCTCCACCGATACTAAATTTTTTAAGTGGATTTTTTAATGACGGTTTCAATGTGTTCGTGTGATAGAAAGGAGGCTTTACTGGGCCCTTAAGGCTGCTCTCCTTTTTTTGTAATTGCTCATATATGCCAGTCTAGTCAGCGTAACGTTTTAATTTTAATTGTATTCTGAAAATTATAATCGCTTTAAATTATTGTATTGTAATTTGCATGTAATGTTATAAATATTCTCTATTTTTCTGAGAAATTCGTTGACTTATTCTANAGTCAGCGTAACGTTTTAATTTTAATTGTATTCTGAAAATTATAATCGCTTTAAATTATTGTATTGTAATTTGCATGCAATGTTATAAATATTCTCTATTTTTCTGAGAAATTCGTTGACTTATTCTATTTTTTTTTTAATATTGTAATATATTAAATTTTAAAATATTTTGAATGGATTTGGAATTTAGTAATGTTTGTGATTATCAGCTTCAATAACCGTCAAAGTTGTTTGTAACCATTTTTAGGGTGTTGTGTCATTATAAATATTTATTTGGCAATATAAAGGTATTACATCAGTTTTGTTGTTTATAATTATTTGTGCTCTGGCACAATAGGATTGGCGGTTTTACTGTGCCGTGGGTAGCTGCCCTCCTTAACCTATCTACTTAAGTGAATTATTGGAGCTCAGCGATAATTACTTAGAAACAAGTATAAATAATGGAACTTTAAATCATTCTGTATTGGCGTGTACGGGAGCCAGTGTTAAATAAATTTTTGGTTGGTGCTCCAAGGGTAACGTTTTATATTGATTATCATGCGATTACAATTTTGGTATTTTTTAATAATATTGCTATATTTTTAACGCATCTTTACATTTTTATTTTGCCAATGTGTTATTCTCTTGAGTGTTATCGTACGCAAATGTCGTTAAAGGGCGTTTATTTATGACTTGTCTCAAGCTTATTATTTGTGATACGTCGCAAGTAAAATCTGCGCAAATCCACGTCACGTTTTTCTTTACGTCTGCTTTGTTTGATTGTTGCATGAAATGACGGAGGTGGCCTGCTTGCACGCACTTAAAAATGACAAACTGCTGACCTTTTTGAGAGAGATCTTGGTTTGTAAGCTGACGACTCCGCGACAGTGGCCGAGCTGCGTGGGTCCGCGGTGGACTCCTGACGTCAGCGGTGTTTAATGGCGCAGCCCTCCCGGCGGGCGAGTTCCGGTGAGTGTCACCAATCACCCTGCTAAAGTCGATAAACTCTCCGTGATTGCTATACATAGTATTGCTCCCAACATCCGTGGGTCCCACCAGTACTCTGCACTTCTTTATAGCAGTCTGTAAAATCGTGATTTTATGCCTTTGTCCGGAAGAATCTCTTTTGAAAGCTATTGCGATTAAAAGTGAAAGTTCCGTATCACAGTTACTGAGTGAATAAATTACGTCTTAAATGGAGGCACCTTTGTAGGCTCTACATGCAGGGTTTTAGTGGCTTTGTTTCCCCCCTCGCGTAAAGCGTAATTGTGAACGCGATTTCGTTTACAGATACCAAAGACCCGGTGAACCGATGTTTCAATTTGTATATTCTATATGTGCCTACAGTGATGCCCGGTGCCTGAAACTCAGTGAACGTGAACTTGTAAACGTGATTTTAGACAATTTGGCTATTTACTCTGTGAAAGCCGACTAACGATTGATCCGGATCGTGTCGCTCCTATCTTGAATTTCCCTCGCCCATGAACTTTAAAGGGAGTTAAGAAATGTTTAGGGCTTTTTGGGCTACTACTCCAGTTTCATTGAGCATATATCAGAATTGGTAGAGCCCTTCAATTTACTGAAGAAGAAAGGAGTAGAGTTTGTTTGGGGCCAGGCGCAAGAGTCGGCGTTCTCTATTTTAAAGCTGAAGCTGCCTTTCCCTCCGGTGTTGAATTTGCGGGATTTTTCCCGTCGGTTCGTCATGCAGGTCGACGCGTCGTCAGTGGCCTAAGGCGCTGTATTGAGTCAAAGGACGGATTCAGGTATGGCTCCCATTGCTTTTTGCCAGCCCGCAGTCTTACTCGCAACCTAAACTTGAAATCTACGAAAAGGGGATATTGGCATGTATTTATAGTTTAGAAACGTCCGCATCGTATATTGAACACGATAAGTGTGATTTATATACTGACAATCAGACGGTTAGCTGGGTTTTGAACCATCCGCAGCAGTTAGGAGGGTTAGGTCGATGGGTTTTGCGCTTATCACGTTTTCGTTTCAAGATATTTCACATTCGTTGCTCCGATAACCAGGTAGCTGATGCACTTTCGAGGATGATCCCGTAGACTTTGGGACGGTAAATGATCGTGATTCTGGGGCATCCTTAAACCTACACGAATTATTTATTTATGTACTCAGGTGAGAACGGATCTTAGTGCGGGAGTTGTGCTTCCTTATATGGTAATAAATGGTGTTTTGTGTTTTACCGAAAAAAAATGGCTGAGCACGTATGATCGTGGTACCGTAGTCTTTAAGGCAGATGATGCTTTCGTATTTTCACGATTTGATTTTGGCAGGTATATGGGGGTCAGTAAAATCTTTAATAAGAAAACCATCCAGTTTGCTTGGCTTACCTTGAAGTGATGTCTCTGAATTCGTAAGATCATGCGAGTTATGTCAAAGTGCAAACAGATACAGCAAACCAATGTGGACCATGCGGTGAAGCAGGTGCCGCAGCGTCCTTGGAGTGTAGTTCACTTAGACTTTTTTGGTCATTTGATTCGATCCAAGAAGGGAAATGTATGCATTATCATTTTGCTGGATACTTTAACCAAGTTCGTAATTTTGATGCCACTCCGAAATATGAAGGCTTCATCCATAGGGCTCTCACGGAACATATTTGGAAGGTTTTTTTTGTGCTCCTGTGGAAATTGTTAGTGATAACGCTAAATATTTCACCTACAATGCTTTTCAGAATATGTGTTTTCCCTGGGCATTAAAGAATTTAGCTCTAGTCCTTATTATCTTAAAGGAAACCAGGTAGAAAGGTTCAATAACAATTTAAAGGCCTGTTTGACAATCTTCTATAATCAGGACCATATCAAGTGGAATCAGGAACTTGATTTCATTAATACAGGGTTTAATAGTGCATGCCATGATTCCAACGGAGTTCCTCCTTCTCTTCCTTTTCTTGGCCGTCATCTTGGTCATCCCCTGTAAATATTTGGAACATCCCTCCCTTCACCACTTAGTGATGCTGACCGCGACCACCTGCTCGAGGAAGTCCATCGCAGGCTCGGTGCTGCGAAGCAGCAGGTTATAGCTAAAATGGACCAGGGTATATTACCAGTAACGTACAATGTAAGGGACCTGGTCTTATGCAGAGATTACATTTTGACGGACTTGGAGGAAATATCTGACTGGAAAATAAATTCTAAAGTTTTGTGGGCTTTCCAAAAAGTTTCTTGGCCCAAATTCTGTAATTCTTGTTTCGCCCAGCTCCTTTGCTCGTTTCGGAAAGCCCACGTCCCGCAGTAAAAGGCTTTTGTGCCAGGAAATTGATAATTAATTGTTTGTATATTTTTTTGCTCAGCTGTGCTGAATTTTTGACCTTTAATAACGCACGGGTGTTTCCACACCTTTGTTCATTTGGGTTCCTTGTTTGTTCATATTTAATTCCCCCTTAATGTTTTGTATCCGTTTTCGACCGAGCCGTGCGGAGTTTGTCCCGCCTTACGAACGTCTTCTGCCCGGGCGCCCGGCGAAACTGCTAGTTAAGGAGGCTGTGTCCCTGTTCGTCCCGCAGGTCGCAAGCCATTCGACATCTACGTATTTCAGTCTGCAGTGCCCGAGAAGAGACTAGTTTACAAGGTGCTAAGATGCGTGGTTGGCTCTCCGCTGCCCACCGTCTCCGGAGACCTCCTTTACGATGGAGCTGGTCGCTCCTTCACTTGAAGAGTTGCAACTGGACATTAACTTACGTGTCATTATGTTTTCTACAAACCTTTGGACTTCTTATTAACGTCCTGCTCTACTTTTTCCGCTCTATTTTCTGTATTTGACTATCTACAACTTTGTTTCTTCTGTCAACTGTTTGTAAATGTATTCGAGTTGGACTTAGATCTTGAGAGACTAGTCGCAAGGGCACAGGACTTGGGTTGGGGGTTACGCCGTTGGCCCCAACGTCGTCATAATTGTGAGCGCTCACTATTTCAGCGGTCAGAGGTAGACTCTTTGCTCGTGCTCGGATCCCCTCACTTGTTCTCCGTTTACACCCTTCCCCCTCTTTCCCCTTCCGCAACGCGTGTGTCTTTAGTTGTGATTGGTGGCAATAGTTTATTTAAGGCCTTGCACGGCCGAGCTCGGAGCTTTTTTTATTATTCTGCTGCCGCCTTTACTGCTGCTACTTCTGCTCAGTTCGTCAGCCCGTCTTCAGCCTGCCTGCGCTTCACTTCAACGAGAATTATGACAACCTGATCTAGTAATTCACACTGAGAAATGAGGCAAATTGACTGTGAGTTGTGGAAAACGTAACGTTTCGGTGTTTGCGGAAGGATTTTAACTGTTTCGTAATTTTTTGTGTTGCGTGTTTGTGTAGTTGCTTGGGTGTGCAGTAGTTGCTGTCCATTTCTAAATTTGGTTTCGGTTGCCGTTCTAAATTATGTTTATCTGTAACTATGGTGTCACCTCTACTGTACCTCTTGTTTTTAACTTGCCGCCCAAGTTTGACTGAACTTTCTGATTATTTTCCTTTCCCACGACTCATTCGTAGGGGCATCGTTTTTAAGGTTTTTAAAGTGTTGCATTTTAACGGCAGGGGCTTTAATGGGTCACATTTNCGCCCAAGTTTGACTGAACTTTCTGATTATTTTCCTTTCCCACGACTCATTCGTAGGGGCATCGTTTTTAAGGTTTTAAAGTGTTGCATTTTAACGGTAGGGGCTTTAATGGGTCACATTCGACTGCCTCCCACCGTAACCTTTTATTGCAACCTTTAATATATTTTTATAGGATTGGAGGCTTTACTGGGCTGAGGGTGGCTGCCCTCCTTCCTAATCTACTTAACTGAATTAGGGTGACTGAATTAGGGTAACGTTGTATATTGATTGTCACGAAATTGAAAGTTTGGTATTTTTAATAATATTGATATATTTTGTGTGCTTGCTTATATTGTATATATACCTGTTGCCAATGAGTTCTTCTCTTCAGTATTTCTTTACGCAAATGTCATAAAAAGGCGTTAAATTCTTACGCGTCTCATGCCAATTATTTGTGAAACGTCACAGTATATCCGAGCCTCATTTCATTGGCTGATGCCCCAGTTTTACCCCAGCCTAGATTGCACAGAATTCAGTCCTTGTTTTCTTGCAGGTTAGTTATCGGCTCAAACTCGTCTAGGGTCTCTCTTACAAACTGCGGTCCGATTGACAAATGTACATGTGTTTGAAGTCTAGTTTGTTCTCATATGAATTTGCGAATTTTCCGGGTTTCTAGTGAATAGGAGCCAGCCTTGACAAGGTAGCAAGCAATTCGGTGAGTATTTTTGCATTAATGTTTGCTTTAGGCCTCGAGTCACCAACGGCTCATAGTAGATAAGTACACAGAGAATAAACGGCATGGTGGTACTTTTGATGTGAGCGTACACATTTTCTGATTGGAATCTGTGGGGCTTTGGGAACGGGTCTTGTGTCTCATTGGCTACTGCATCCTGCGTTAGGGTTTCCTATTGGCTGGGCTACCGGCTGGCGAGTAAGTTACCAGACGCTGATTGACAAACGGCGTTCCGACATGTTTCTGGCCAGTGACGCCATATTCCTGTTTCACCTCTGTATTCTCAAATACTCTGTGCCCACGGCGAGGCTAATAAACTATAATCCACTAGCAAAAATATATAAAATATACGAGTGTTTGAAGTCTAGTATGTCCTTAAATCAATTTACGAATGTTTCCTATTTCTAGGGACAGGTGTTTGTCGCGAAAATATTTCAAGACCAATTGTACTCCAAAACACTTTTGTTCATGTGCACTTTCGTGATTGGATGATTTTTAATGTCACGCGCCTCAAGTGTGTGTCCGTGCGGTTCAGTATCGGAGTACTTTATAACTTATTGCCCAGTCAAATAGGAACATGTCTTCTCACGTAGACATGCGGCAAATAACCAAAGGAAGTAGTGGTTGTGGACGTGGCATATTGAAGTCTAGCCTGGCAATAAATATTTTCCCGAAAAATACACGTCCCTACCTATTCCTGATTATGTATGTGTGTTATTTTAAGAATAACTAATAATGCTGCGCAGGTATTTTGCTGAATAACTTCTCAGCGTCAAACACGGTCTCATAAAAGTAAATCATTTTAACAATTTCTTTATTTGTACATTTAGAATAAGGCATTCCAGGTGATAACAACTAGTTANATAAAAGTAAATCATTTTAACAATTTCTTTATTTGTACATTTAGAATAAGGCATTCCAGGTGATAACAACTAGTTAACCAACTTCCTGAACAAGGAAATTTTACTTTGACGAAACAAGGTGGAGAATTTTTTATAACTGATCAAAATTTGTAACTCTATACTCAAAACTTTAAAAGAACAAATAAAAATCCCACAGAATTTTTGAAGCGTTAATTTAAAGTAACCCGGGGAACTGGTAGATCAGGACTTTTCGCCTAGCCTGGTACACAAGGTATAAAGAGTTTGATTGCCGAATAATTAAGAAAACGATGCGAACAATGAGTCGTCCCTGAATATACTTCCAGAATGAAATTTTATGCACAGAATAAAGCGTTATATCACGGGACTGTAAAATCCAGGTTTGAATAAAATGATGAAGAAATCTAACAAATTCGTTGCTACGACCATCACATCTAGCGACGGTCTCCGGGTACAAGAAGTAAATTCCTATGTTTTTTGCTTACGTGAGCTACGTGAGAGCCAGCAGCGTGTGTTGAACTGTTGCAAGGTAAGCTGTGTTTTTCTCTGTGCTGTACTTGATCGTTTACTATAGTCGCGCGGCCTAAGAACTTACTTGTCTCCGCCTACCAGAGTGAAAGAGAGAGAGAGAGAGAGTACAACTTGCAAAACACCAACCACAGGCAGCTGGCAGGCGAACAGACGAATCTGCAGGTGCTCCCTCTCACCTGCCGTACCTCCGTCGTCCAATAGTTTAATCCTTTCCTGGGGAGTAGCGGCCCATAATTGGCAGAGCTNCGTCGTCCAATAGTTTAATCCTTTCCTGGGGAGTAGCGGCCCATAATTGGCAGAGCTCCCAAGTCCTAAGTTATAGTAGCGCTACTGTAGTTTACACATCGGCCAGTTAAACGTAATGGTGTAGTTGACGTAACAGCAAGTGTGAGTAGTATGATTATGATGAATGTGGGGAAACGGCGTCTTGCGTAGGAGCTAGAAGTCGGCTGAGGCCATTTTTAATTTCCCTTTTCTCCCGATTTGCTCTAAAAATTTCCCTGTTTTCCCTTGAATTTGGTCATTTTTCGCTTAAAATATCCTTTTCCCCATCAAAATTTCCCTTTTTTCCCTTAAAAAGCCCCGGACCCCTCATTTGCTCGTTTTTACCCATGAACTTGACCTATACCTACTACCTTGAACTTGAGCCTGCGCCCATGACCTTGTATGACCTTGAAAGTAAAAATATTCTAATATTCCCAAAAAATCCTTACACTTAGAAAAATTAATAATAAATTCAAAAACTTGAAAAAAAAAATTTAAAACTTATTTTAAGAAATTATTTAAAGATATACATGTATGAGGTCCGTGGTTTAATGACAGGTGGATCGACTAAGCTCCCACCACGACCGGCCCTCGCCAGGTTGGCCATTGTCCATTTCGTTTGCCAAGTTGGATGCCAGCTGCAATCACCTGGCAACTCTGTGATTGGCTGGTCGATGTCCGCACAATGTCTTATTGGCGTAATATGAATGGATCAATGTCAACATGATGTCATAGGCCTTGCATATGGGTATATTATAAGTATTTGGGGGGGGGGAAGCCAGCTGAGAGGTTAGTTTGACAGCGACTGACGTGAAAGGTGGATCGCCTCGGTTAGCCTTTGCGGCTTCGCGTCTGATTCGAAGATTTATTCAGCACCTGTGATGTATTCGGACATTCCAAAGCTAATGGGATCTATGGAAGTGCTATTGACTAATTCGCACATGATACCGACGAAGACATCGACTTCTTCGGGAGTGGTTCCAGCAGTGACATCGCTTCTTCGAGCGGCATGCCTACAGTAGCATCGCCATCGACTTATTCCGATGTGTCGTCTACATCAGTGTTGCCATTGACTTCTTCAGGTATGACGCCGAGAGCACCTTCATCTTCTTAGGATGGGTCACATACAGAAATGTCGCAATATTCTTCTTCGGGAATGCCACCGACATCTTCGGATAGAGCACCTAAAGCAGTATCGTCATCGATGACTTCGTTAAGGCTTCGTTGTTGTTACTGTGACAAGATATTTGCTCACAGCCAAAATGCAAGGAAGCACGAAAGAACTTCTTGTGTGAATGGTCCTTCNGTTACTGTGACAAGATATTTGCTCACAGCCAAAATGCAAGGAAGCACGAAAGAACTTCTTGTGTGAATGGTCCTTCTTGTGTTATGCAACAATGTGTTAAGTGCAAACGTCTGTTCAAACGAGGTGATAATCTGAAGAGACATATCAATAACTGTAAAGGCAGAGTTCCTGCTGCTAATAAACGCCCTGTACCAGCTATTGGCGTAACCATATCGAATGGGTTCTACCTAAAAAAAAATCAGCATTCAGGGGAGTTTTAAAAGATTGTGTCGTTGGAAATAACTTTGTTGGTACGAAAGACATATGTACATACCTGGACCACATTAAGCAAAGGATAATCAACCAATTAACAGAAGAAGTAGAAGAAGGTCCCATAAAATATAATGTTTAGCTAAAGGGTACCTATAAAAAGCCTCAACCTTTGGATGAAGAAGTTAACCGGTGGGTATTCAAGACAGCAAATGAAGCATTGTACAACGGTTATAGCATTCCAGAGGCTGTAGAGGCTTTGAAAGAAAAACTTTGTTGTGAAGAATAACAATATTTGACTAAGGGTTCTGGGAGGATGCTTGCTAGTGTAGACTGTCTCGAGCTGCGTATAAAAAGATTATATTAATTATATGTTGCTGGAAAGACACTGCACATATAGTATGAAGAATGTGAGGAATTATTTAATGATTTTAGTCTGATGTACGTAAAAAATATATGTTTTCAATGAATAAACAAAAGTGTTTTATTTCTCGCTAGTGTTGATGTACCTTATCCTAGCACGCCTACTTTCCCTGATAAAGGGTATATGGTTGCCTTGGCTTTCAGATCTGCCACTCAAGCCGATAATGTAAGTGAGCACGATAATAAAAATTAATGAAATTATGTGGGCAAATTATGATCATTTCAAAGATAATACTTCAAGATTTCTTGTGTAGACCAATGAGTGAGTGTACATAATCATTGATAATGTACAAANCATTTCAAAGATAATACTTCAAGATTTCTTGTGTAGACCAATGAGTGAGTGTACATAATCATTGATAATGTACAAAGGTATATGCTGAAGCGTACAAAAAATAGCAGAATAATAATGTAATACATTCCAAGCAGTTAGGATGTAGCAGCCTTGGATTTAAACTGTTGAAGTGTCAGAAATTTGACCCTGAGACATGGAGGGAGGAGAGGGTGAAGACTGAGTCGACCCTGGCCAGACCTGCTTCAGTGCAGTACATGGCGAAGAGAGGTCCTGCATAAATGTCTACATGCCCGGTCCTGCTGTAATACACCACTGATATTTTTCCAGTAAACACAAATTTCGAACTAAATGGAAGATCTTGATGGTTAAAGGACAAGATCATATGTTATAGTCAATGATTGCAGAAGTTATGTAATCCAATATGGTGATTTGAGGGGACCGAGTAATCTGCATGCTACTTAATCGAGGTGGAATGGTATAGCATGAATAAAATATAATATGATGGTCTGTAACTAAATCAAGTAGGAATGGTAGGGAATCAAAGGAAGGTAACTAAAGAAAAAACTAAATCAAAGATGGTAAACATGGCATGACGGAGCATGAGAAAATATTGGTTTCGCCGGCTTGTCTGTTAGCTTAAACAAATTAAATAACAGATGGTTGACATGGAATGATAGAGAATATGTCTCTGGAAAACATGGTGACGATGTTATGTAAGATGGTGGAAGTTATAGAAACAAATGTGGCTGACATTAAATTACAAAACAAGGATAAAATACAAGATGGTGGGTGGAGCACAGATAAGAAGGAATTACTGAGTATGATGGAAAAATGTCTAAGAAAAATGTAATCCAAGATGGTAGTCGGTGTAATGTAATTTCTCCCTCAATTTTTGGGATTTGATCGATTTTGTGATTTTTTTTCTAGATGTTTTGGGTTAAAGGTCACCTATGGCCAAAGTCAAGGCCGGCATGAACCTACATAAATTTCGGTCCAGCGTTACAGTCCCTAACACGTAGGCAACACTAACAACTTGTTTCAATGGTTGGCTACTGACCTATGTCGCAGGCATAACACATTATCTCTATCGAACATTAAACATCAATTTCGTAAGAACGATTTTTTGATAAAATAACCATACTACTTGCGTGCTGTAGGCCTATAAATTAGTGGTACAGGTTGTTTACAGTAAGTGTTTAAATATCTTCCACCATCACTTGTGCAGTGGACCCAGCAGCCAACCTTTGACTCATGTATTTAGTGTGGTCTACATGTTAGAGACTGTAACGCTGGACCGAAGCTTCATGTGTGCTAAGAAAGGAAACGGTGAATCCTACGCACTTGCAACAAGAGGATCATATTTGTTACATAAGTGACACTGCTCAATAGGCCAGCATCAAGCATTACAAAATCCCGACGGTAAAAAATATGCATACAATAAGAGAGTGGCCAACCCTGTTATTTTCGTTACCGTGGAAGGTATAAACACATGTTTGGTATAGGTTAAGGATCCCAATAACATAAAACAATGTTTGGAGTATTGTCATTTAATGTCACATAGTTTCCGATTATTTCAGGAGATTACTGTTTTCATATTTGATTTTCAAGGGGTCATTCCTCCTTTAATATTGCATGTAGGTACAATGTGTCCTGTATATTTTCTACTTAATTATTCATGAGGAATCACCTCCCGGTGTTTGTCGGTGATTTTTAGAGACACGTTGTTTATATATTTATATATATTATGTATATATATTAGTTTGTTTAACAGTTCATCTAAGCCGAGATTACATTTCCGGGGTCTGAACTCAGGACTGTAAGCCACGAATGTTTGATATATTCATGAAATAAATCCGAAATGCGGACTGCAACGCAGCAAAGCTTTCGGCCACACGGGAAAAAAGTATAGTTGTAGGAATCGTCTAGACTGTTAAAATAGGGACAGATATTTGATGGGGTGTAGAAACCATGTAAATATTTTTAACATATAAAAAAATACCACCAGAAATAATTGTTGTATTCCTGTCTGTGATTGTACATATGGTTGCTACAGCAGAGAACTACGTGCCTGCTACAAAACATATCTCTAACAGAACAATTTCAGCATGTGGATTGTTCCCACAACAATTAGAATTTTTATAACTTAACAGAATATTCTGTTGCTAGTACTGCACAGTTTTGTAATCGTGTTTGAGGAAAGTAGCAACTAATCTTTCAGTGCATGATGTACGGGGCAACTTGGTTTTGGAATGGAGTTGAGTTGAGTGATTTGGGCGACTCTTAACAACGAGGTCTTCAAAGCCGATGATGGTAAAATTAATTTTATAATGTAACAGCGCCGGAATGCAAGGGCGGGGGAAACGGGATATCACCGAGGAAAACTGCCAACCAGTGGCATCGTCCATCACGATTCCCGCTTGCGAAAATCCGGTAGTGACCCGGCCGGGGAATTGAATCCGGTTAGCCTTAGTGCGAGGCGAGCAGTCTAGCCGGTCAGCCACCGTGGCCCCTTGGTTTTGGAATGTGGTAAAAAAAATCACCGGGTAAAAAGAATTTTTCAGAAGCAGAATCGTGAATTTCGTTTATGAAACCACTTCTTGTCCACAAGATTTTACGGTAAAGGTGATACCAGTGGAACACGAATAAGAGATACAGCAAAATTACGCTTAACGGTATCTTGTCACGTATTCCGTAAAAAAATGTTTGTCACTAAAATCGGTTGGGTGGAGTTTCGGCTCTGCTCACTTTTTGTTTCCCGCAGTTATTCAGGATCTCACTTCTGATACTATCTAGACCTTTGACCACCATCGCAAAACTTCTCGATTGGAGAGCTTCCATCATTTTTGCCTAAAATCGAATAGATTGGAACGTACGGAAGAAAGTTTTAAGGCAGTAAGCTCACTAGTATGAACGCCCGTTATATTAAAGGTTTGTTTGGCTTAATTCCTGATGGCAGGTAGTTATTATGTTCTTGTACAGTTAGGCTAAGCTTTTTAGGCCGGCCGTACGTTTGTCTAAACGTCTGCAGGCAAAATGCCTACGTAGTATATTTGGATGACCATTTGCTTTAGGCTAAACTCCAAGATATTTTTAGATGCAGGTGTCAAGTGCTTCATAAATATTAATTTGCAAAAAAATATATATATCAATTTGTTTGCCTGCCCCCACCCCTTTCCCAATTTAATGATTTTTTTACAGGCATTTAACACGTTAGGTTTGGAAATTATTCTACTAATACTTTACTAAATATTTAATTGAAGTTTACTTTAAATCAATTTAACATTTTTTCTGGTATTTTGCAGATTTTTATTTAATAATGAACTTATCTACTGTTATATTTTGCTAAGAAATGTTCGTGAACAAATTTATCTCAAAAAATTGCCTGAAGCTCTAGCATTAAACGTTTGGTTAGAAATTTTTGGAGGTTAACTTTTATTCTGCATCTTCTTTTGCAGAGAAAATTGTTTTTTTTTTAATGTTACTTGGTGTCCGAGAATAGCCATCCATCTTCACTTCTTTACTGCAGAATGAACAAAGCTAGGGATCGCCTAACGTTGACTCGCCATTGTCACGCGTGGGCGTGCCAGACTTACAGACACGAACACTCACAACCAAGGCGAACCGGGCTCGATTCCCGGCGGGGTCGCCCCCCGGATTTTCGCCGGTGGGAATCGTGCCGGACGATTCAGCTGGTTGGCGGGTTTTCTCGGGGATGTCCCGTTTCCCCCGCCCCTTTCATTCCGGCGCCGCCCCATGAATCAATTCACCCTCATCGGCTCTCAAGACCTCGGATGTTAAGAGCCGCCCTCCCACGTCTCTTCACGAACACACACAAACACACATAGTGATGGTCGCATATCTGGGCAAACTCCCGCCAGCCATCCAATATTCTTATCCAATATACGTAGCGTCTGCGGATATGAGATTCTCGAGTGGCTTGCTTGCCACGGCAAGCGCCCACAAACAGGAACAACATTCTAGCCGAAGTCTCGCCGTGATGCCAAGGCTACCCGGGGCGTCGTTCGCCCTCGCGATAATCTCTCACGTTTCTCCAACCTTCGCCTCCGCGCAGCGCGCTCTTCTGTAGTGCACAACACTTGGCGTCTACACCATTACGTCTTCCAGCTCACTGGCGAATCCCTAGCTATCTTACAATTGCCACTTTTTGTTAACAAAATGCCTACGTCACCAGTTTTGTGTACTAAATCTATGGCCTATTTTTTGTAATTTGCGTTTTGCATTTTGGTCAGCTTCGAAGCTGACAAATTACCAATTACTAAACTACCGACATAATAGTTTTGGCGGTTTAAGACGTTTAAATACACATATAGAATATGCAAATGTGTATTATACTCTCAATAATTATTCCACATAGCAAGTTTCTATAATATTATATAAATAGTTTCTTTATCATGATATAAAGGTCACAATTTCACATTTTAAACGGTCCTATGACGACTTTGTGGAATAATTACGGTTAGTTTTCAAACTTCGTGGATTCATAATTTTCCTGTCATCATAACACCAAACTAGTAGCGGGATAGATAGCATGCTAGACAGTTGCGTGTCATGGTGTTTCGACTAAACCTAACGAAATGCTAAACACATTGACGCTAGGCTGGTACGCCCCACAGTTGGGAAGCCAAATAACACATCCAAAAAGTATGTAGCGTCTTTTGTTAATGCTTAATGCTTAGTGGCATAGACTATAATATGCCTGAAGGGTTTGCAATAATGTATTATTTTACTGTTTCATTTTGAAGGACGAATATATTGTCTCGAATTCAACACAAATAAAATCNTATATTGTCTCGAATTCAACACAAATAAAATCCATCAGCACTTGAGAGGTGTGGTACTGTAATAATTTGGTTACTCGGATTGACTGCTAACGACTTCGTGATGGAGGGGGGCTTCTCTTGACGGTGATTGTATACTTAACTCTTGCTGGTATGATGTCAGCTGTGGTGGGAGAGCTCCGGCGATGGGTGGCCTTGGCAAGGCCGCAGTCGCTGCCGTCTCACTGTGGTGATGTCCTACTGATGTGGCCGAGGGTCCGATTTGCCCCCGGCCAAAATGGCGTGGCTGACCTCTCTCTGCGCGGCGATTTTCAACTGGCTGCTCGATGGTCTCCAGATCTAACCTCTCTGCGCGGTACTAATGAATTGATCCCCACTACTCTCGAAAAGGGGTTTTTATGCTCGCCAGCCTCCACCATTAATTGTCGGCACATGTCGCCTTGTGGGGGGGAGGAGATGAGGGGGTAGGACACAGAACCATGCCTTTCAAAACACGTGTCCTGGTTCCTGAAGATTGTGGCCGGGGGGGTAGTACCTCACCCCTGGCTTACTCTCGTCAGCTACTTCTCGGTGCGTTTCCCCATTGTCATGTGGTTAGCTAAGGGGGAGGGGGGTGTTCTCGGCACCAATATTCAGCTCGTCAGGTATTTCTGCCGCGGTGCGTGTATTTTGAATTTAGGCGAAATACACATGATTATTTGGTGATATCCCGTGAAACCTCTGCGCCCCACAGATCTCACGGGCTGGCTAGAGGCCTAGGGTGGTGAAGGGGGGTGGCAGGGAGGCCTACGCAGCAGGACGCGCAGCAAGACACGTGTAACTGCGGTCCGTTCTGGCTGTTAACCTGCTTCGTGACACGTGTCTCTACCCTGGATAGGCGGGGGGGTGCGGTGGTTGTGGGCTAGCGTCGCTCTACTATCCCTAAACTGTCACACGACAACATATTACGAAAAACGAAACTCGAAACGAATTTAAATATTAAGTAGCCGCTTATACCGCCAACTCCAACCGCACACGCAAGGAAAATGACATCAATGGTCAGATAAACGTTTGGACGTCGTTCGCCAATAAACGCCTGGTAACGTAATCGCCGGCCAGCAGTCCGGCCAATAGGGAACCTTTCGCAGTATGCAGAAGCCAATAAAATCAATCAAACACAAGGCTAGTTCCCACAAAATCGCGCAGCCAATTAAATCACGCCGAATGAACCACTGCGATATTTCGTCTGTGTATATACTTCACTATAAGAAAGATTTTGTTTCAGATACCAAATATTTCTTTAAAGAATACACTTTCACACAACGATATTTTGTCTACTAAACTAATCTGATATTGCTCTTAATTCGTTTTAATAAACCCAATGTAGCGCATAAAAAAATCAATTACATCTACTTTATTATATATATAGGTTTATTCACTTATTACACANTATTGCTCTTAATTCGTTTTAATAAACCCAATGTAGCGCATAAAAAAATCAATTACATCTACTTTATTATATATATATAGGTTTATTCACTTATTACACGCATGCATATGTACAGAGAGAAAGGGAGAGAGAATGGGAGAGGGAGTTAGTATTTATAGTTAATGACAAAATCTAAACATTTTCATCTTTTATACGTTAATGGTTATTATCTTGATAGCAAATGGTTAACCTGTTTCCATGTTACATGTTTTCTACCGGTAACGCAGAGGAAAAAAAGCTTTATTATTACGTCAGTCACATCAAATACGGGGCTCTAAAAAAACTTTTTGTCGGGCGCTCAAATTCTCTAGGCGGCCTAGCCCCTTGGACGCAGCGGACTATTTAGGGGTCCTCTTTCTGTTCCACTACGTGCAATTGTGTTTGACATGCTCATATACTTATAGAAACGCACATACGTTTCAACACCACGTCGACAGCGAGTCGTTAAATACGGTCCCGAGTTCTCGGACAAACAAGACCGGTAAGGAATCAACCATGACAGGTATTGGAAGAATCATCCCGACATTAGTCTGACGTGATTTCGTAAACAATGGATGGCCGGATAGCGAATCGAACCGGGTCATTCCTGAACGCAAGTATAGCATTTTACAGCCGTGCTCAGCTCGCTCGGTAATTATGTATTTAATACATACCTCATAACCTTAAAGTAGCACTGAAGATCCATCGAACAGGGTGTATGTTTTGTTATATATTTTTGGGTAAGAAACACTTGTGTATAAAATATAGTTGTGGTTATTTCATCTTATAGTAACAGTTTACCACCTGGCCTGAAAAGCGCATACCTGACTTACTGTTTTTCGTTCTGGTCAACATGATTCTATATCTGTATTATATACGTATAATGCATTTACATCCACCAGAGAGTCATGAGACAACACTATGAATATTACAAAATCAAAATACAGCCAACACAAACATCCATATCAGTAGAATGATAAAGTATGATTTGCGACAAGGGCGCGGGGCGAAGGAGATCGAAGCTGTTCATGCCATGTCATTCCAGTCGGCCGGCGGCAATTTCCCCTTAACGTTTCCCGTTTTCCCTCAAAATTTTCTTTTTTTCTTGAAATCGGCCATTTTCCCTTTACAATTTCCTTTTTTCCATCAAAATTTCCTTTTTTCCTTAAAAAAAATAAAAGGACGGTCCCCTTCCCCTCCAAAACCATTTGCTAACACTAGTCACTGAAAAGAAATGTTCGAGTCATTGCAAGGATTTGGGGGGCTCGCTTTTCGAGGGCAGAGCAGTGGCGGTAATATTGGTTTTATAGGCATAGGAAATGCTAAATCGTTACACAGGGTCCAGGGTCTGGAGTCAGAGCTGATCGTCCACCATATTGGTTCCATCAGCCAACTTGGCCGCCATATTGGATCCAGGTGACCTAAACCATTGACCTAGACCCCGGTTACCTTACACATTGAAAACCCAAAAACTCCCAAACAAGTCCTAAAGAATTTTTAAAAAATCTAAAAACATTAAAAATAAATTAAAAGTAATTATAAAATATTATTAAAAAATTTATTTAAAAAATTTACAAAATAAATATTTTGAATGTTTGGATTTAGAGGGGACAGGGGCGCAGAGCCGACCAACCACCATGTGATGATGTTACGCGACCACCATATTGGATCCACGTGACTTTGAATTTGTCCTTTTACTTTACTACAGTGACTTTTAACCTCGAACTCGAAAAAATTGCTTGAGTCTCAAAAAATCTAAAACAAATATGAAATTCCAAAATCTTTTAAAAATTATAAAATATGTATATAAAAATTTATAAAACTTTATTAAATGAAATTACATTTTCATAAGTGTCCTTGGCACCACACCCAGCAGGCGACTGACCCCATTTTCATCACCTAGGTGACGCTAGTGTATTAATTACCGATTTACCTGCCAGGCAGTGTTAATTTCTCAATTTAGCCACCAGGCGAGCTTTCGTTCTCTTTCACCTATGCTCGGCAGACCTTCTTGGATTCCACTTTTGCTTAGTCGCCTATTCTTCATACTCAGTCTTTCATGACAACCATCTTGGGTTTTTACTCATTATTTGTTATTCTATGCCAGTCATTTTATATTTAATCACTACCACCATAACATCATCTCCTTGTTTCCCAATTACATATACTCTTTCATTCCATATCAGTCATCTAAGATTTCATTTGTCTAAGCCACCAGGCGACAGTCATATTGGTTTATATTTTTAATGTATAGTTGGTGCTGTCGGCACCCTCTATATTGGATTCTATTTTCAATGCTTAAGTGGCACTAATTTCTCGATTTCGCCACTTGCTATCGACCTGTACCGAATGGCAACGAGGTCCATACCCGCGAAGTACATAAATTTCAGTATTTAATTTTTTTTTTTTTTTTTTTCAAAATGAGTTATTATTTTTATTTAAAAAATTTTAATAAAGCCGTTTTTAATCAATTAAACACGACATATTTTTTGAAAATTAATTTTATTGTAATGTACGGCATATGATAATCGCAACTGAAATAAAATACGTATACACGGGTATTTTAATTGCAATCGTCTATATTCACCGCTCGATGTCTGTATCAGCGATACAGGAATTGTAGTGGGCCGGGTAGCCCCACTACTTGACATATGATAAGGTGTAATACTTCAGATCGAACCATAGACTTCCTCCTGCACACGCTAGCATCAATTTGATCTAAAACAGAGTCTCGCAATCGATTGTTTACACCACTCAGAGAATCTGAGCGGTCCTTATTAGTAAATAATCACGCATTAGAATGTATAGATAAATTTAACTTATTTACGTATTACATACATTCTAGCTTTCTGATTATGTTGTATATTCGATCTTTACATTTCTTAGATGTTTACAGATCATGGATGGTAGCCAATAATCTCATTTCGTATAACACTGATCCATCAGTTCATTGATGATTGAAGATATCTCGACAATGGGTGAAAGATCCCCGCGTTTTTGCAGGCCAATCAAATGTCTGAATTTATAAACAAGTTCATTCGGGTCCACGGGAAATATGTAACGAGCGCTCTTGACGCATTCTGCCTTCATCACGCCATTTGTCGAAGATGCTCGTTGGGGAAATGTGTGAGAACGTTGAGAGAATCATCATCCTTCTCATCAAATACTTCATCAACACTAATTTTATAGTCATTATCATTAACTATGTCTTCATAATCGTCCTCACTCCCCTGCTTTAACCTCAATATCAAGTTTACTTTTGTTTGTAGGAGTCGCATGGTAATCATCAGTAGCCGACGACCGTTTAGTTCGTCCACTCCACGCGAACGTTTTGCAAGTGTACATTCCGCACAAACCGATTCAACAATGCCTCTTAGTACTCTCATTCCGTCATTAGCATTAACTGTTCCGTCATAATCGTCTATGTAAACAGTGCCCCTGGAGGCAGCAGGGGTATTGACATTACTTGCTGGCTTTCAAAAGACAAATTCTTGCAGTTTTCGATGTGGTTTTGAAATGTTTCACCTTGTACAAACAGCATGTGCCCATCGTCGTAACACTTCATCATGCGAATTCCCTCGTCGTCTTAAAAAAAACTGAGGTAGTGTATTAGCAGAAGGTAACGAAGTCATCACATGCTGCCTGAAGTCAAGCGAAGGCGCGTTACCTTTACATGTACTAGTGTGTCTCTTAAAATGATCGCTTCTGCCAAATGTTGTACCACAGTTGGTACAAGGTAATGATTTTGAACAAACCTCCCAAATCCTTGCAATAGCTCGAAAAGTGCCTTTGGGGGGCTTGCTTTGGCAAGTGGGAGGCTCGGTAATTTTTTTTAATGGAAAACGGGACATTAAAGGGAAAAATGGCTTATTTCAACGGAAAAAGGAAAATTTTGAGGTAAAATGGCCGTCTACCGGCCGACCGAAATGACAGAGTATGAACATCTTCGAGCTACTACGCCACATGCCCTTTTCCTAAAACTTGCTTTACCATTCTACTTATACCAAACCACGCGACATACCAAAGGCATCAGCTCGCTTGGTTCCAGCTGCTAGTAAGGCCACTACTAAGCATCGGCATTTTATCTACACGTTTACAACGTCGATTGTTTCCGCTGCTGAACTTTGAGCGAACGCGTCACTTACACAATCAGTATTGTTTTCATTTAAGTATGCCATTTCTGGATGACCTTTAAAAGTATTTACGAGACGCTTTACTTTTTTTGAAGATATACTTATATTGGCGCGTTGAGGGTAAAAGTTGAGTGTGCAACGGAAGTTGCGCGCGCACAGTGCAACGAAATTCGACAGTGAACGTGGTAAGGGTATGACCCAACGCGCATGCGCGTATCGTCTAGCCATATACAAACGCAAAGTACACAACATAGCACGTGGTTATATTTAAAACAGACAGAAAATCAGTTCATGTAATAAGCAAATTGAAAAATATTTCATTTATATTAGTAATTAATTATGAATATATCTATACATATGTTATTAATAAATTTTACTTACATTCTGACGTGAAAAATTCGTTAGTGACCAAAATTGTATAATAAAATTTTGAAAGTGTTTTCATGTATGTAAGGTTAATTTTTTTAAAGTATTTAATTATGTTCTTTCATCAAACCTTTATTAATTGTATTTAATGACTTTCTTCGGTCATTTTATCGTTTTCCTACTTACATAAATTATTTGCATACGTAATAAAATTTTATTTTAGNATATTAGTAATTAATTATGAATATATCTATACATATGTTATTAATAAATTTTACTTACATTCTGACGTGAAAAATTTGTTAGTGACCAAAATTGTATAATAAAATTTTGAAAGTGTTTTCATGTATGTAAGGTTAATTTTTTTAAAGTATTTAATTATGTTCTTTCATCAAACCTTTATTAATTGTATTTAATGACTTTCTTCGGTCATTTTATCGTTTTCCTACTTACATAAATTATTTGCATACGTAATAAAATTTTATTTTAGTCACGTCAAAGAAGTATAACTTCTAACGTGCGTACATAAGTAAACTTTGAAAAGTTTGCCAAAACAGTTGAAAATGAAATTCTAAGCTATGGGATCAATTAATCTTGTTTGCAGTACCTGAAAAACCGATAGTTGTAATTAAATGTCCCTTGCAGATGTGTCATGTTCGCACACTAGAGGCATGCAATGCGGTGGCCATACCATGCTGGAAAATATTGCATTGCGAAGGATTGGCACAATAAAGACACACACTCGACGCGCATTAAGGGTACTGCCTACCGGCTGGCAGCTGTGAAATTTAAATAGGAAATTCCATGTTAAGGAAATTTCGCTTCTGTGCGTTAATTTTAAAGATAGGCGTTCCATACAAAATGTATTCTTCGCGAATTTTATAGGAGAAGTTCCCTACAGAGGAGATGTTCTCATAACATGTATAGCCTGTTTGCAAGGAATTTTTAAAATTTCTGTTTCACATAAAAGTACATACCGCCTATCTATATTGAAAATATACGATGGTAGGGATCTTCTTCTAAAAAATTTGTGAAGAACACATTTTATTTGAAACGCCTAGCTTTAAAATTAACGCACTGGGGAGAAATTTCCTTAACATTTGATTTCCTATTGAAATTTCGCAGCTGCCAGCCGGTAGGCAGTACCCTTCAGCGCAGGCGGCACGTGACCGTGTGACAGGTGTTCGTCCAACATGGCGTCCTGTANAGCCGGTAGGCAGTACCCTTCAGCGCAGGCGGCACGTGACCGTGTGACAGGTGTTCGTCCAACATGGCGTCCTGTATTTGTGACGATGATGTGTTTGTAATTGCAACATTAACTGAAATAGAGTAGCGAATACATATGCATTTCAACCATATTTATTAAAACTTCGTGTTGTCTACTACAGGTGGTTCTGTCTCACGTGATGATTCTCGTTATGTAACCGCCATTCGGTAATTCTGACTAGCTGAGAATAACGTGTTTATAGCTTTCATATTAATTTTCTTCNTCGTTATGTAACCGCCATTCGGTAATTCTGACTAGCTGAGAATAACGTGTTTATAGCTTTCATATTAATTTTCTTCCCGGTATCCTGCCCTAAGTTTTATCTCTTGAGTTTATTATGGTAGTTTGCGTCAATATGCGTTATACAGCTCCTGATCAAATAATTATCTTCAATTTTCTTCGTCTGCGGAGTACAACGTAATGACTGAACAATATAATATGAATTGACGCAGATAAATGCTATAGTCTATTTGCGGTTTCTTCACACTTTTTTACTCAAACTTTTCAAAAATCACCCCATGTATGATGTATTTGTTTGTTTCCTAAATACGTTGTGTATCACAGCGGTTTAAAATTCTCTTAACATGAAAGTAATGTATTTTCAGTTAGAAAAAGAAAACTTTTATTATATATTACTTAAAAATTATCATACGTCATTTATATTTAAAATGAATAAAACTGGGAGAAAAAAGTGTGTTGGTAATGCCTAGCAAGAAATAGTTCTTGTGTAAAATATTATTACATTAGGTGAGCAGGAATGCGGTGTGTTGTCACTTTGATGTAATTTTCCAGACTCGGTTAAGCTTTGTTTGGACGAGTCGAAGGAATATTCTGGAAGTAGAAAAGTTACAAGTAACCGTGAATCGACTAGATCAAGAAATACAAACGCATCAACTTGATCGTACCAATTCACTTTTTTTTTTTTTTGCGTCCACGTAATATGCAGAGCGCTTATCCCCTCCCCCCTTCCCCAACGGGTGTTCCTTCTTGACCATGTCTATTGCCAATGCGCGACCTCCTCACCTGTCGACGAAGATACACGTCTTTGTACGAATGAACTGGAACGTCACAGGCCTTATTGCATCGCTTTGTATCGCACTCCACGGCCACGCCATGCAATATCGTGCTGCTATTCTACATTGCTTGGTTGCCCCCAATAGCGTCACAGCAGCACCGCATTGCACTGCGTTTCATTACGTGGCCGCAGTGTGCACATGCCCATTGATTTACATTATTTTCAAACCGCAAACATATCCTGCACTGCATGGCCATTGCAATGCACCCCTCTTAGTGTGCGGAGTCCTTAACCCTTTCACTCCCACGTTAATTAATAATTTGTATTGTTGCAAATAAGATTTGTTATGATGCGTGCTGTAGTTAGGTTGGTAAAGGACTTGTTTTGTTGTCACAGCCGTTTATCTGTAGGCTTTGTGTTTGGTAATCAGTGATACGAACCAGTCGTAACGTAGAGGAGTAGCATGGTTTAAGGATCAGTTACCCACACGGAAGATCTTTGGACTCTGAGCCTTGCAGAGTACAGCACCGGACAAATATAAGCTTCCTGTGCAACATGTTGATGATTGTCTACAATGGGCATTAAAGTGTTAAGCGGTCTCTCGTAAACCTTTCGGGACAAAAGAAGGTAAAGGAATTGATAAAACTTATTAAATTTCTAGAATCCCTATTTAGAAGACAATTTTCCTTTCGAACTGACTGTAAACATTTCAAGAATTATAAACTACTGGAGTAGGCGTCCGCAATTACATATATTACAAACATAACATATATTGGAACTTCGAGATCTGCGTTCTCAAATAAAAACTAACCCATTCTGCCATATACATACTTCGCAGCTATTAATTTGTAGCGGAGTAACATATATTTCTGGTAGACCCCTAGTTTTCACGAAATATGTTTTTCCCCCTTCTACTGACCCAAAGGTTATAACATTTCTAGATTTATATTGTAACAAGGACATAGCGACGACGAAATGTCAGCTGTCGCAGCCAAAGATTCCGTCAGTCCAGCAGCACAGGACAGAGAGCGGGAGAACGCAGAAGTGGAACGGCGTGGCCGTCTAGGACACTGATTGGTCGAGCGGTGTTTTGCAGACAGACCTAGTGTCCGTCTGCCCCTACGCAACGATATGGAAGAACGCATGATTTCACTATTTAGCAGTTGTCTCATATCTGCAGTCCTGGACGGTTAAGTTTTTGCGCCGGGAATCGTTAACTGCATCACCGTCGTTACTAGGTAAGACCGAGATTATATACCGGACGTTTCAATATTATGGGTACAACTTGCAGGAAAGTCCTAATGGACGTAGGCCCGGGAACCAATCGTTTCCGAGATACGATGTACGCACGCGTGCAACCACAGCATTATTACAAAATTGTCCATATTCTACGTTCTAGGTATGAGCCATCGAGTTGAATGTCAAGAGCATTGTGCACTCGTAGCAGCATTTGAAGCAGTTGTCATGACAGCGCACGCATTTTCTAACGAAGAGATGGTGGACATGCTTTATGCTAATGGCAACGCACGGAATGCAGCACGATTGTACCACAAATGATGGCACCTCGTGAAAACTCGGCTGTCTGTAAGCCTTATATTTATAGTACATATACACACATACGCCTAAATATGTGTATATATACACATAAATATGTGTGTATCGTATGTTTTTCAACAACACCGACAAACTCCAGCAAATTCCAGCAGGTTATTCCTTACGAAGTATAAGACGAAAATGTAAATATAATTTTCTCCCAAAAGTTATTATTAAGGGAGTTATGCGTCCTCAAATCAAATTTTGAAATGTTTTCCGTTCAGAATATTATAAACTCCTTGCGATTAAGCTACACATTGGCGAATGGTGTTTTGTAGAACGGAAAATGAGGTGTGCAGCGTCATCCCTCTTCATTGTGAAAATGGGGCTTGTCGTCTTATTTCTGGATTCAACTCCGTAACCGTAAGTTGAACGTGGGTTTTTCCTGTTACGTCCAGATGACAGACGTAACTGAGGATGATAAAACGTTTGCCTTCCGTCCGCGAGATCACGTACGCTAATTCCCAGTACGCAGCGCGTGGGCGTGTGCCCCCGTGTTTAAGAAAATTTGGGCACGGTAGTATTTTTACGCGAGCGAAGCAACAGAAACAGTTTAGCGATAAGGGCGACAGTTGCATGCATGGCTGGCATCTCATCGCTCCTACGCGCAAGGCGTGCAGTGTTTCCGTCGATACGCTGTGCTATGGGGTGNCATGCATGGCTGGCATCTCATCGCTCCTACGCGCAAGGCGTGCAGTGTTTCCGTCGATACGCTGTGCTATGGGGTGTGTAACAAAATCCAACTTATTATACAACCACCAAAAACAGAAATAATTGTTATTAATAAAATACTTTTTAATATAATCCATCTTTCATCTGTTACATAATGATAACTACAAAAAGAAAAATCCCTAATTATTAAATAATAAATTAAACGAAATCTATAACCNTGGGTAACAAAATCCAACTTATTATACAACCACCAAAAACAGAAATAATTGTTATTAATAAAATACTTTTTAATATAATCCATCTTTCATCTGTTACATAATGATAACTACAAAAAGAAAAATCCCTAATTATTAAATAATAAATTAAACGAAATCTATAACTAACTGTTAAACCAGTAGAAAAATAATATATAAAATAAGCAAATAAATTAATAAATGCTATTGAGTAAACCTCTAAAACTAAATCCTTAGAATAAAATCCTGATATAAAAGGTATACCACATAAAGATAACCTTGCAATAATTATACAAAAACAAGTAAAAGGTATTTGCAAAAGTAAATTACCCAAATAACGAATATCCTGACAATTATTAAAAGAATGAATAATAACACCTGAACATATAAACAATAAAGCCTTAAATAAAGCATGAGTTAATAAATGAAAATATGCTAAATAAATATAACCAAAAGAAAGAACAGATATTATTAGACACTGTAACAGTGGGACTTTATTGCACGCGATGTAAGACCACAGATTAAACTACGGCCATATAATTGTGCTTTTCTCCTAACTCTTATGGAAACTGCAGAGACAAACTCTACAAAATATATATTTTAATTTTGTTTACAATTTTTACGATATTTTTTTTGTAATACACTTAAAATATTAAAAGTCAAACCATACTGGTTTGGATAAATTGATTTTTTAGTTTTCTGGCAAAAAGTCGTATTCCAAGAGTATTTATTCAATCAGATATGCGTAATCGNAAAAAAAAAAAAAAAAAAAAAAGACTACTAACTCTTAGGAACAGGCCAGTTACGTTTTCCTCGTAAGTCAAATTTCAGTCAACTAATATGTTTCAAGGCATGCGAGAAAATTTTATAAGGGGAAGTAATTAAGTAAATTAAAAACTTTAAATGGAGCTACAATTAACTTACTTGTTATTGCGAGGACTTTCCTCCAATTAAATTGTAAGTCCGCCGTTTAAAGAGTAACACTACTAGAAAACTGCGCGCAAGATGAAAGCCTTGCCCTTAGTAGCGATGGCGCTCTTCATACACTTGTCAGCGTGGTTCTTACCACTTCAGCGGTTCTGAGCTTCACGAGCTAGAATTGCTGCAGTTAGGCGGGTAACATTAAGGGTCCCGCCTACCTGCAAGAAAGTAGCCTGGCAACACGACTTTTCGCCAGAAAAGATAAAAACATAAGTTATCTAAGCCAGTGCTTTTTTTTTTATTACGTTAAGTGTATTCAAAGAAAAAACCGTTTAGATGGTAAAAAAACNACCTGCAAGAAAGTAGCCTGGCAACACGACTTTTCGCCAGAAAAGATAAAAACATAAGTTATCTAAGCCAGTGCTTTCTTTTTATTACGTTAAGTGTATTCAAAGAAAAAACCGTTTAGATGGTAAAAAAACCGCTTTCTTACAGATTGTCCGCCCAGTGTTCTTAAGATGTAGGAGAGATAAGTAGAACCGTACTATCGTATTAACATATATGGGATTACTTCGCGTGTATTAAACTCCCACTGTCACAGATCTGGTTTGCACCGGAAAGCGCGCCGGTTCAGCAATTTGCCCGTATAAGCGAAGAGGCGCTGGGAGCGTGTGTTATTGTTGCCCGCATTGCTGTGCCTAGAACGCATATATATATATATATTCTCGGGCTTACGTACTCTTAAGGCGTGCCGCTTAAGTTCCCACGAACTATCATAGGTCCGATATACCACGCGAGTGAGTTGGATTATCGCCGTTATCAGCAACGGACACTGATAACCCGTCAGAAAGTCAAGCCTTTTCGTTAGTGCGAGTGCGCTGATATAAAAATTTAATACCAACACGCAGCTATTTTTGTTTCAAATTCTTCTCCAAATGGAATCGCCAGCGACCCAACCCTGATGTACCTGGTCCAGTCACAAAACTGGAGGGCGTAGAAGCTTTTCCTCGAATGGGTGTTTTCACTGTGGGATGTCTGGCAAACACGACCGTAGTGCGAGGGTGGTTTTCCCCGTCATGCGGTAGAAGAGCCGTTCCTTGCCAAATACCCGTTCTCTGCCTTACGCCCGTCTGAGGTCCGAGCCAAAAATCTTTTACCAGATACCTGTTCGGTCAAATGCCACCCTGATACCCCCTGGCCAACAACCACCAAAGGTCAGTCGGTACGGCAGCCGTCTCCGCTTATCGTCAGTCTCTCGTCATCTCACGTACGCGGAGCTTGCTAAGGTGGAACAACCAACGGGTTCCATCCTTTGCAACAGGGCGTTAGGAAAAGCGCAGGAATTAATGCACATGACGCTTAGAGATGATGGAAAATCGCGAAAATGTTTTCAGCCAACGTATCTTCTATAACACTCCAAGTTGTTTATTATGTCATGACTGGATGAACCAGGGCTAAGTTGTTCGAAGACCAATCATGAACGTTCTGTCTTATAGTATCTAAATTTGTCATTGGCCCAGTGAAATGGAGTAGTAGCTTCATGCGTGCTTGGCAGTCAATAAGGAAAGAAAACCGTCGGACATGTACGTTGAATCCTAGCAAAAAGTCAACTTTTCTCGCGATAGTCCATCATCTCTAATGGTAGTGTTTTCCGCTTTTTAGACACGGAAGCAAGAAAGCTGGTGATAAGAGTGAAGCAGGAAGTGCCACATCGTCTATACGCCCTTGAATAGTGAACTGACCTGAAGGCTTTTCGCTAAGGTACGTTCAACTACGGGACGTGAAAGCGGCGTGGCAGAATTTTGCGCAATATACTGTACTTTATTCTGTAGCAGTTTGTAAATTCTAATTATTTTGCGTGTAACCGAGCGAGGTGGTGCTGTGGTAACTCACTGGACTCGCGTTCGGGAGGACCAAAGTTCGATTCCCGGTACGGCCATCCTGATTTAGGTTTTCCACGGTTTCCCGAAATCACTCTAGACGAATGCTGGGATGGGTCCTTAACAAAGGCCATGGCTGATTCCTTCACACTCCTTCCCAAATCCCTCTTCCCTGAGCAGCTTGTTCCGTCTCTAATGACCTCACCGTCGACGAGACGTTAAAAGCCCACCTACCTACCTATAGTCCATTCGCGGTTACTTCCAACTTTTCTGAAGCCTTGCTGAAGTTCTACTTCCAGAATATTCCTCCCCCTCATGCAAACAAGTCTATAAAATTACACCAAAAGAACAGCGCAACCCATTCGTGCGCACTCAGTGTAGTAATAATTTGCATGCGAACTATTTCTTACTAGGCATTACCAACACATCTATTTTCTAACTGTTTATATTCGCAGTAATTTTATAATTCAAACATAAAATATGAGTAAAAGATCAATTTAACTAAATATAAGGTAGTTTTATGTCGACACAAGAATAAAACGCTTGTGATTCGTGGCATATTTAGGAAGCATCCAAACACGTCATATATGGTGTGATTTTTCATCGGTATGATTCAAAAAGTGTGAAGGAACCACGAACAGACTATACCTATTTTGCGTGTTGGAAGACTTATAGATAGGGTTCGCAATATCCTAGATACCTACTCATTTATTTCACTGTCTTAACTGTGATTTCATTTCGTAAAAAAACTCTGGAAACATTTTGTTTCACTGCAACAAAAGTTACTCGCACTGTAGGCGATTACCCGTCCGTCTGAGATTAATTTTTTTTGTCTTGCTTCTTAACTACTTGTTACAATTTAACGTTATAAAGACTAGAATTTCTGAAAATGGCGTAGACTCACGCGAAGCCGAAATTTTTTTTCCCAGTTACACTTGCAACAACAATAACACAACAAGAATTTACTTATTTAACTAATGAGCCTACTTTCCTCAACATGGGTGCAATTAATTTTTAAATAATTTCTTAAAATCTGAATTTTTGTATTTAGAACTTGTCGTCTCGTTAAAGGCAATATCACTAGAGATGAAACCAGAAACACTGGTAACAGCAGTGAGACAATTACAAATACACATGGGACTTACCCGCGACTCGAAACCATATAACCTCGTACCATAAGCTAGTGTGCAAACAACTGCATTAAAGAGGTCAGATTCGGACCATCAACTTCGGATTTTATCAGCCTAATGTTTCGAATTATAGGTTCTAATGTCCTAAAATATTTACAGGGCTGTCATTTGGAAAACAAGCGCCTGATCTACTTAAAACATACCAGTTTACACCACCTGCTGCAGTGCAAAGTGTTTACCAAATGTGGTAGGAATCGGTCAATCGTTTCCCAAGATATGACATAAAAACTTTATTTATTCGTATGGTGCTCTCTTAGAAAATAGCGGACAATATGTTTCGTGTATATCCAGTTGATAGTTGTAATATACACTGCGAGCATACAAATATAAGTCGGAATTGTTTACATGGTCACGACTTTATAGCATTCTAAGCTAAAATGGTTATATGTTCGCCATTTTTAAAATAAGTGCCTGACGTACAAATATCATAACTTGTTACATTATCTGCCCTAGTACTACTTGTTTGTCAAATTTTATAGTAATCGGTGCTTTTCTTTCCAATATATGACAAAAACTTTATTCATGTGGCGCTATCTTACAAAATGGCGGACAAATATGATTTGCATAGATACAGTTAATAGTTTTAATATATTCTGCCAGCATAAAAAGATATGTTGAATTTATTAAATAGTTACGACAATATAGTATTAGCTAAAATGCCTATGTGGCCACCATTTTGAAAGTAAGCGTCTGACATAATTAACACCTGCCATTTTTATTATCAGCCACAGTACTGCTTGTTTGACAAATTTGGTAGGAATCGGTTTATTGTTTCCCGAGATATAACATAAAAGATTTATTTTTTCGTGTGGCACTAAATTACAAAATGGCCGACAAAAGGTTATGTGTTGGCATATATCATGCTTGTAATAAATACTTTCATAATACAAAATTAGGTCAAAATTGGTTGGATATTATAGCATATATACAAAATAAACCTAAAATATTTGTATTGTCACCATTTTGAAAGTAAGTGCCCGGCGTGGTCGCAAACTGTAAAAGTCAGGTATCCTTACTAAGTTCTATATGTTTACCGAGTGTGATTAAATTCGGTTGACGCGTTCAAAAATTGAAATGGCGGACACACATTCACAGACACACAACACACACCTACACACACATACATGCACACATACACACAGACAAGAAAGTGATTTCATAAGCCATTATTTTCTTAGGAAAGTAGGCTAAGAAAATCATGATGGACTTGAAAATAACTGTTAACCCTTTAAGTCCCAATTAATTTACGATCTCAAGTGTTGCAATCGTGAAATTTTTGTATGGGCTCTGTACGTGTGCATAGCGGGCTTCTCGCTATCAGTGAACAACGTACTGCTGGTTCGTTGATCTCAGCATTGACCACTGAAAAATGACAGGTGCGGAAACTTCAACAAATAAGATCACTCAGAAGGAAGGCTCTCAAAGCAACGGCCGCTGATTCCTTGTTTTGTACAGCACCGACCATAAACATCCTTCATGTGCAACTTGTCCTTGATCGTGTACACGAGGACGGAAAGGGTTAAATATGCCACTGCTCTATCGATATGGTTTCACAAAAATAACGTGAAAAGTCAGTACGGAGCAAAATAAATAAATTACGAATGGAGAGATCGTATGTGGGATGGTTGATGTGAGGAATGAGTTGAATAATAAAAGGTAAAACCTCTTGGTGTAATCATTGTGTTACTTACCACTAAGTCGATACTCAGAAAAGCAAAATAACTTTTAATTCATAGAAACGATATGGTATTGATAAAACTGTCGGAGTCATTCTTAATGAATCTTCTTGCTTCACTTCCTCAGAAGCCTAAATTGTATTTATAAATACTAAAGAAGTAAGAAAATGTGTGCGTGCTTGCCAATTAGAATATTCCGGTTATGCCATATTTTGTAACTTGCGGAAACTATCTTTNAGAATATTCCGGTTATACCATATTTTGTACCTTGCGGAAACTATCTTTTCTATTTTGTTTTTCAAACTTATATGAGTAGCCGACAGCTTTAAAAGGCATTAAGGGGGCAAAGGTGATAATACATTCAGAAAATAATAATATTTACTGTCAAACGAAAGTAGGCAGTGCCTGTGTAAAATATTTTCCGAATACTGGTCTACGAACTGCGTCGAAAATTTAATTTATTTTTAAGCCGTACAATTTCGTGTAGGCTGTTCACAGTAAAGTGACCACTTTTGAGGTCCTAGTTACTTTATCCTTTCAGCCTTATTTTATCCTTTAACACACTTTTAAAATAAATATTGCCGTGTACGTAATGAACGCAGTCTGTGTATTCCACCGCACTCGGAATTTACCGTCTAAGGCTGAAATAAAATATATTTACTTACTATTATTCCAAATAAGAGGCCTTTCAAGGGTGCTCAGTTTACNTCACAGTAAAGTGACCACTTTTGAGGTCCTAGTTACTTTATCCTTTCAGCCTTATTTTATCCTTTAACCACCTTTTTAAATAAATATTGCCGTGTACGTAATGAACGCAGTCTGTGTATTCCACCGCACTCGAAATTTAGCGTCTAAGGCTGAAATAAAATATATTTACTTACTATTATTCCAAATAAGAGGCCTTTCAAGGGTGCTCAGTTTACNCCGTCTAAGGCTGAAATAAAATATATTTACTTACTATTATTCCAAATAAGAGGCCTTTCAAGGGTGCTCAGTTTACCATGAATAGCTTATATGAGAGAAGACGCTATGTAGAATACAACTATTGAGATTCAATTAAGGGTAACTGTACGTACTCAGCAAAGTTGCCACGGGAATAATATTTGACTGGAGTATCGGTGCTAATAGAAATGTATTATATATTAAAACGTCTTCTTTAAACTTCAGAGCATACATTTTCAACGATGCGATGTTATTTTTTATGTGCAGAGCCTTTTTTTTCAGTACTGCAGTTTGAGGCTTCTCAGCATTACATAGTTATTCTCGGTATCATCAGATCAGTTCTCGTAAGCCATATTTTAAACAAGTCTTTGCTTAAGAAATAGGTTCCCTCTAATAGCTATTTAAAAAATGCTTGGAAAAATAACCACAATTTCTGTTTTTCTTCCTTGAGAAGAGCCACTCAGACCCACGGAATGCCCAGTACGCTACGCTCACCGTGATGACCGTATGCAGACGAGTGCAATCACAAACGAGCACGAGGCGACGTATCGATTGTTCGTTCCCTGCGACAGTCGATCGATCGAGTCCCGGTGGCGAGGCGGAGGTACTAAAGGGCTCGTTGATTGGTCTCCGAGCTATCATCAACTCGTGCAAACAAGTGATGTGACTGGGGAGGG
>NQII01003371.1:1601-118721 GCA_002778355.1 Clitarchus hookeri | reverse complement strand
GGGGGGGGGGGGGGTAATGGGTCGCCACGAGAGCACATATCGCTTTGGTGCAGCCGACCGTGGAATATTCAAAGGGCTGCCCGCGTTGGTTTACATTTGCACTAGGACAGCGTGAGTGTTCGTGGTCGACTATGTGGCAAGGGCCCTTCTGCTGCCGCTAGATGTAGCTTTGAACCAGCCACGCCATTTTGCTCTACCTACCTAAATACATTCCAAATCAAGGCTGCAACTTTCCCCTTCACACTGCTCTTTATTTATTAATACAGTCGTGCATCGTGGATGGAAACTGCACAGTTTAAAATATGTCGCCTTCCAAGACGTATTTCGAACCCTAGAAGCGCGGCAATGCTGAAGAGCGACCCAGGAACGCTCATAACACACCTCATTACCTCCAAGCGCAAAATTGTTAACAAGCGTGTAGTCTTTCGTAGACAATTCACATTTACTAGCCTTTCCAGAGGCGATCCTGTCATTACTTGTAACTACATATATGCCACGGTACACTCTGAGACGTCGGCTCCCAGATAAAATGGCAACGAATTTCTAAAAATTGTTCTAAACACTTAACGTTGTATTGGAAGTATGTTTATATTTTGTTTCTTGCTATATGCTGTTCACGGCAAAGTAAGCACTTTTCAAAAAAAACATTTGAAAAATGCCACTGCCTCTATCTCCATATACTTTAACGACCACACCGACTGGCATGCGCCGAGCAAAGTTGGTAACGACGGACAGAAAGTAGTCTCATGTTTTAACGTTAAACTAAAAGTGTTTGCTAAATATTTGTGAATACTTGAAATTAATTATTTTGCTTTCGGTTTTTTTTGTTTAATGTTGTCAGTATAGTAAGGTGACGTTATTACAAAAGTACTTAGTGTTACGTTTACGTTAATAGCTTAACAGTTTATTACGTTAACCGCGACGTTAATTACTGTTGGCTCACAGATAACAAAAAAATAGTGCTTCAGTAACATTTATACTGTTGACACATTAAGACTTTTTCTCTGTGTGTGTGTCGAATATCACTGCACGTAATTCCATTAATAGCATAATATTCACATATTTCTGAAACCGTCTTTGCTCTTCTAGTTTCTGTCGTCTGCTTGCAGCAGAGATGCAACAAGCATATTTCCCACTACCATCGCTGCCCGAGCGGCAGCTTTGCAATGGCACGGCGGAATGATATGACGCGTAAAGCGCAGGTGCACCGCTGTGCTCGTTGAACGCACCCGTGGTTTTTAGAAATCACCCCAAGTAGTCGCTGGGCTGGTTCGTTACTTCAGGGCATGGTCGCTCTCTTCTCGGCTTCTGACCGTTCCGTATTGTTCTAGGCTCTGTTTCCGTCTCACTTGTGGAGAGATGGCTGATAAATCGCAGTCTGCTACTTTGTCACAGTTACTTTGTTGTCACAGTTATGTATGCGACAACGCCACTGCTACTTTGTCACAGTTACTTTGTTGTCAGAGTTATATATGCCACAACGCCACTCCTACTTTGTCACAGTTACTNCGACAACGCCACTGCTACTTTGTCACAGTCACTTTGTAGTCACAGTTATATATGCGACAACGTCATTGAAACATCTGTGACCGAGATATCGCGTAGCGACAGATTCACAGCTTTTTTTAAATGAACTGTGACAAGCGAAGCAGCTTCTTTTTTGTCACAGTTTATTTCAGCTGCCTGTGACATGTCGCAGCGTCACAGTTAGCCTTGCATATTTACCAAGAGCTGGCGGCTGAGTGCTTTTAAACAAACTATTCAAGCTTCTGATTAAAACAGTAGTAAATATCTTCACATGAAATACTTTACTTTTCGTTTCATCATGTTTGCTGCGACCTACTGTATTTTTATAGTTAGTGTACAAAACATTGTATGCTAATAAATACAATACAATATATATACTTTTATGTTATTTTTGGTTACAAAAATCAGAAGACACCTGTTTATATTTCAACATTTTATTCGATTNTCTACAAAACATTGTATGCTAATAAATACAATACAATATATATATATATATATATATATATACTTTTATGTTATTTTTGGTTACAAAAATCAGAAGACACCTGTTTATATTTCAACATTTTATTCGATTTATTGACATCTGATTTGTAGACTAACGTGAAATTTTTCAGTGACGGAAAAATTACCATGGAAATTGACAAAACCCCATTTATTATAAATTTCACTTAAATATAGATGTTTTAAAACCAATGGTGGGGTAATGCTAGCATCGCCACTGTTACATTTGTGTCATACATATATATACAGTATATTGTTAGTGTGACAAAATTGCAGATATAAGACACAGATATTTGTGTTTCAACAGTAACAGGTGTTACAGATACTTGGAAATATCGGCTAAGTTCATCCCTACTCATATACTAAGGTTCAAATGAGAAAATAATCTTTCGTGTAGCTTTGAGGGTGAGAAAGCAATAACTGTTGTTTTTAAACCGAAGGGGGGGGGAGCTTACCCGGACACTTACCGCTGGAGGGAGGGAAACCACGTGACACTGCTGGCGCTATACATACCAAACTGATAGCATCGCTTACTACTGCCGCGCTGTTTAATTCCGCGCTGCGCGACTTACGTTTTTTCGACAGGTTATATGCACGCGCGAAGCAGCTCTCGCCTGACCTTCCTCGACCGCTGACACAACCGAAATGAACAACCGCACCCCTTCGTACAGCGACAATGGACAATGGACTCTCCCGAATCGCCCGGCTAGTTTTAGACTTATGGGCACCATTTGCTAATTTGGATTTCACTATATAAGAAGAATGGCTACCAATGGATCACTGCGCCCGTCTGTAGAACATGCAGAACTCATTATAAAGTAGTGTACATAGTAACTAATTTTTTATAAAGAATAAATTATTTTGCATATGAAATAAGAATGTATATATTTTGAAACGCTGAAAAACATTTTGCTAAAGTTCACTTATTTATATTTTTAAAGAAATATATTAATATCAAAGTTATATATATATATTTGATCCCTCATTAAGTAAAGTCATCGTAATAAGTACTCAGCTTGTATGTAATGAAAAATATTCATTAGGTTTTAAATAGTTTTAATAATACATTCATTTCAGCTACGAATGCTACCATTTTATAAATGAAATATATGGGCGTGAAATCGATTGTTAAAAAAATGAAAATATTATTACTATTTTTTATTACATGCGAACAGAGTAATTACTATACAGGTGTTACTTGATGAATGATTATTTTTTTTTAACTAAGTTCTGAACCATCCAGGATGTAAATACACTTAAACTTTAATTAAACATAAACATTCTTCTCAATTCAGATTTTAAAACAAATAAATAAATAATTCCCAATAAAATATTTTCCATTTTTTTTTAATGCAACATAAATCGTTTTTGTCAGATAATTTTGGTAGTGTGTGTATTACTTTCAATAGGCTGTTCATGGTTAAATGAGCACTTTTGAAATAAACCTTTGAAAAATTTCACCTATCCTACCTTCCTGCATTAATTTTAACGACCCAGCTGACCTGTGAAAGTAGTTTCATGTCTAACGTTGAATTAAAATTGTTAGGTTAACAATTTTGTAAATATTAAAATGATTTAACTTGACACGCGTGCATAGTCTATTCGCGGTTTCTTCACAGTTTTTGAATCAAGCCTTTGAAAAATCACCGTATATATAACGTGTTTAGTTATTTCCTAAATATCGCATTTTTCACAAGCGTTTTATACTTCTGTTAACATAAGTGTCTTATTTTTCGTTAAATTTAAGTTTTGCTTCTAAGTTATCTTATTTATAATGTATATTAATTTTATTTATAATAAGTGTGAAAAAATGAGTGAGGAAATAAGTGTGTTGGTAATGCCTAGTAAGAAATAGTTCTTAAGCAAAATATTATTACAACTTAATGCGCAGGAATTCGGTGGTTTGTCCTTTGGTATAATTTTCTAGACTTAGTTAAGCTTTGTTTATATGAGGTGGAATAATATTCTCGGAATAGAACTTTAACAGGGCTTCAGAAAAGTGTGAAGTAACTGTGAACTCGTTACAGCAGGGGCCGCTTCCAAAATTGTATTGAATGATTCAGTTTTTTTCAGGCGATGCGCTGAAATACAACAGCTGTTTTCATCGAACAGGCAAAAAGAGGGTTTTCTGTTCACCTAAACCCCTTTCCACTCCTTTCCGGCCTTCTTGAACAGTTATCTATTTCTTAACAACTCAGGAAACACATGGATATTTCTTGTTCACTTTCTGGGGAAGAGGAAAGTATAATGAAATTAAGCTTCTTAAGAAAGGAACATTTTTTATGTTGCGCATTCTTCGTTCGCTGACCAAGTAGATGCCCGACTGAGTAATTTGTCGGGAAATTCATATATAAAATAGCTGTGATAGGGAATGCTAAGCACTGTTAAGGGAAATGTCTAAAGACAATTTTGCAGAATTTTTTAAACCACTAATGGATTGAAAATGTGAAACAGTTGCATTACTGTTACTGCTCAAAACGAGTGTTACATGAAACTTGTAACATGACGTAAACAAAAGAAACGGATTAATAAATGTGATGAATAACAACCGGTTCAAAACTCTATGAAATAGCAAAAAATATATTATTACCACAAAAATAGAAAAAAGGACAAACTACATTCGAAACGAAAGCTGCAAAACTACTTTTCACATATATCGTGATAATACCACAGTAGCACAAGAAGATATCGGTTTCAGCCACTTGCAACACGTAAACAGTAGACAATGACACATCTGCGCTTATGTAAGTGTAAATATGTAGTTTCTTCCGCCTTCAGGGTCGGCATAGAAATTGTGACACTGGCGCTACACGGAGCCATCAGCCTTACACTAGGGACAGACCTGTTGTTCCAACCAGCCCAAACAATGCATGAGGTGAGGTGATGATAGAGGAATGATGACAGCGGAGTGAAAAGGAAGTACCCCGAGAAATCACCCATGCCTCGTGGAAATTGTAAAAAAAAAAAAATTGGCACATTTAGAGCTTTATTGTCCAGTTTCCTTGACGGTTGGCGGGAAAGTACAACCACATGATTGTAGTTTAATCTATGGACTTTAATCGCGCGCTATGAACTCCCATGGTTACAGACCTGATTTGGATAGTAGAGCTCACCGACGGAAATACTGCACCTCTTGCGCGTTTGGCGGTAGGTGCCTGCACATATTAAGCGCGCGTGTATACGTTATTTGGTACACTACCTTTAAAGCTCCGGTGAGCTCTTAATGGAACTGGTTGAGTCCATGGTTGCCCATTAGCGGGTTTGCGTTTTGATTCATCAGAAATTAAAATAGTAAATACTGTGTTTGGAAAATCTGGCGCGCCATATACGTAAGTTTTGCACCTTATTACCCGTGCCGCGGACAATTATTATATTAGGGACGTTGGGTTGAAGGTAGATCCGGACAAGGTTACCTTAGCAGCTAATGAAAGTAAAGGTCTTAGGCTATGTTATTTGTGAAGGGAAGTTGTTGTTGGATCCGGATCGTGTGTGTCTTATTGTTAATTTCCCTCGATTCCGCACCATGAAGGGTGTGCAAGGGGTTTTTGTGGTAGATGGAATGCTCTGCTAGGTTCATAGATCATTATTCGGAGATTGCTGCCGCACTTAATCAACTCAATAAAAAAGGAATGGAGTTCAGTTGGGGTCCTGAACAGGAGCAGGCATTTAAAGTGCTGAAGAAAATACTGAGTTCCACCCCCCTTCCCTGGAACTTATGCTTGCTGATATTTCTCGCCGCTTTGTTGTGCAGGTAGATGCCTCGGCACTGGCGTTAGTGGCCGCATTGGGCCAGTGGGTAGAGGGATACATCACGCCAGTAGCCTTTGAGAGTAGATACTTGACTGAACTTGAACGTCGCCTCGGATTATATGAGAAGGAGACTCTCACGTGTTTATTTGGGTTGGAGAAATTCGNCTCTGGAACTTATGCTTGCTGATATTTCTCGCCGCTTTGTTGTGCAGGTAGATGCCTCGGCACTGGCGTTAGTGGCCGCATTGGGCCAGTGGGTAGAGGGATACATCACGCCAGTAGCCTTTGAGAGTAGATAATTGACTGAACTTGAACGTCGCCTCGGATTATATGAGAAGGAGACTCTCACGTGTTTATTTGGGTTGGAGAAATTCGCATCTTATATAGAACACGACGAGTGCAACCTGTTCACCGACAGCCAAGCTTTAAGTTGGGNCGCATCTTATATAGAACACGACGAGTGCAACCTGTTCACCGACAGCCAAGCTTTAAGTTGGGTCCTGAATCGCCCTCATTAACTGAGTAAACTTGGTCGTTGTATACTTCGTTTATCATATTTCAGGTTTGAGGTGCGTCATGTTTGTGGTGTTGATAACCCTGTCACGGATGCATTGTCACGGATGATTAACCCTAATGATTTTGAACAGGTTTAAGCCGATCAACAAGCCTCGTTGAAAATTATATATAGTTTCCCAGAATTATTCGTACACTTTCGTCAGGCGCAGGCTTCTGATACGTGGTGTTGCGAAATCCAAACCTCTATTGCTGATGATCGAACTTATTTTACGGGCGAAATTGGAAGGTTCAGAAAGTTGGTGGTTTCGGAGGCCTTGAGGTCCATATCATTTAAATACTTTCATGACTTTCTGTATGACGGTCATTAGGCATTAATAAAACATTTTTAAAAATCTCCGTGCATTTTGTTTGCCCACATTGAAGACGGATGTAGCTCAGAGTGTACGCTCTAGTCATGATTGCCAGCGGTGCAAGCAGGCTTTGCAAACAAATTTTGGACAAGCGAAATTTCTAGTGCCTGAGTGCCTTTNCATGATTGCCAGCGGTGCAAGCAGGCTTTGCAAACAAATTTTGGACAAGCGAAATTTCTAGTGCCTGAGTGCCTTTTGTATGTGGTGCATCTTTACATTTTTGGGTCTTTAATTCGTTCCAAGAAAGGCAATTTTTGTATTTTGATTGTGCTCGTCACCGTTTCTAGGTTTGTAATGTTGTTGCCTCTTTGAAACATTAAGGCTACCATTATTGTTACAGCACTTTCAGAGGATGTGTGGAAAATGTTTGGTGCTCCTTTGGAGAACGTGACGGATAATGNCATGATTGCCAGCGGTGCAAGCAGGCTTTGCAAACAAATTTTGGACAAGCGAAATTTCTAGTGCCTGAGTGCCTTTCGTATGTGGTGCATCTTTACATTTTTGGGTCTTTAATTCGTTCCAAGAAAGGCAATTTTTGTATTTTGATTGTGCTCGTCACCGTTTCTAGGTTGGTAGTGTTGTTGCCTCTTTGAAACATTAAGGCTGNCGTTTCTAGGTTGGTAGTGTTGTTGCCTCTTTGAAACATTAAGGCTGCCATTATTGTTACAGCACTTTCAGAGGATGTGTGGAAAATGTTTGGTGCTCCTTTGGAGAACGTGACGGATAATGCTCGCTATTTACAGACGACCTGTTTTAAAAACATGTGCTTCTGTTGGGCAATTAAATATTACATGTCTATCCCTTATTTTCCCGAGGTAAACAAGGCAGAACGCTTTAACAAGAATATCAAGGCGTGCTTAACCATTTTCTGCAACCAATATCATAAGCTCTGAAATCGTGATTTGGATTTCATAAGTGTAAGTTTTAACCGTGCGGTGCACGATTCCACTGGTATTCCTCCTTCCTTGCCGTTCCTTGGCCGTCATCTCACTCACCTTCTTTCAAATGTCTGGAATATCCCTGTTCCTTACTTGGATGTTGCTACTCGAGACCGTCTCCTCGACGACGTGGCCCAATGTCTCGATGCGGCAAAGTGCGAAATAGCAGCTCGCTTAGATATAAATGGAGTAGCCGTGACTTTTTCTGTTGGCGATTTAATATTGTGTTAAATTTCGTGTTGGCTGACAGTGAGAAGGATATTGGGTCCAAGATTATTACTAAGTTCATCGGGTCATTTTCTATTTCCTGGTTCCTCGGCCCAAATACAGTGATGCTTACTGTGCTCGGTTCTCATCGTGAATATGGAAAAGATCACATGCCCCATCTTAAGAGATATGTGCCCAGGCAGTAATTTTGTTGTTTAATCATTTTGAATGTCTTCGGTTGTTTTTGTAACTGGCTATCCGCATGTATCCTATCCCTTGTTTGTTCCTTGGTTTTGGTATTTTCTACCCTGCACTGACTCCTTTTGGTTCCTCTGGTTTATTTCCGCCCATGGTCCATATCGACGTTGAGAGTGGGCCTGCCAGCTTCCACCTGCTTCTGGACCGAGTTGAACTTGCGGTTGCGATCTCGCCGAGGCATCTCTCCCATTCTGGCGCCCGAGAAGATGCTTGTCCACCAGGCGCCGGTTGCGCGAGGGAGACTGGACTTCGTCCAGCGATGGCATGAGCTGTCTTCTTCGACTTGTCCCCGGGGACTTGGGACTTAGAAAGCAGCAGATTCATCAAAAAGATCTAACTTCAAGATTTGGAAAATATGCAACAATTTGGACAGCAACGAGATATATGTGCATTGTTAGAGACTGTTTGGTAACTATTCGTCGATTTTCTTCATTGTTTGTCTATACTTTTGATTGTGTCTTCAAGTCTGCTAAAACTTTACTTCATCCTTCTCTTCAAGATTATTTGTATTGTCATTTCTACAGTAATTTCTAACTTTACTGAGTGTTTTTGGAATTGCCTGAACTCCGACTTTGACGATATATTTTAGGCCACTAGTTCTTTATGGGGAGGAGATTGCGAGGATCGTATTCTCGCGCTCCTCATGGTTTTTAAACTTCCCGCCGTTCGGTTTGTTCACGGACTTCGGTAGCCCCACCCCTCCTCCACCATTACCCTACTTCTTGTTTTATGCTCCCTGCGCGTGCGCATTAGCCAGCTGTTTCCCTTCACGCCACTGTCATTATTTTATACTGGCGCTTAGTCTTTTAATTATTCATTGGCGACTCGTCGAATATGGTCAGATAACATTTGTAAATTTTTTTCTCCAGCCTGTTGTCGCAATTATTTACCCGCTCACCTGCAAGTCTCTTTTAATAATCATGGTTTTGAGTTTTCATTTAATGGCATGTTATTATGAACAAGTATTTTAATAATATTTTAGAGTGTTTGTGTATTTTAATAATTGGCGAGGGGCTTCGGTTAGGCTCCATCATAGCACCCCTTTGCATCATTTGTTTTGCGTAACGTTTTAATTATCCATTTTTAAATTATTCCGGTGTGGGCAACTTTGTGCGGCCCGAACCAGCGCGCGTGTCACGTACGCGAAATTAGTTCAACATTTTAACTTCCTCTTTAATATTTGTATTATTGATTCATGGCTAGTAATTATTGTTCCTTTAAATAAACGCCCGTTCTTACGAATATTTCGAGGAATCGAATCCCAGTTACCTGCTTGAAATTTGTAAAGTTTCATGAAATAATCAAACATTGTTATCAATAACTTGTGTTTCTGTCACAATTAAACTGTGAAAAGCCTATACTTGTGTGGCAGCAATGCGTAACGCACAGCAGGTTATTCCATACAAACTTCCATAACTGTTTTCATGCTGGCTCGGATAGTAGGCCTCACAAAAGCTTCTGCCGTAGTTTGTGCGGAATATTGCATCGGTGCACGCAAGCTTTGCTCTCCATGTAGCACTCCAGTCCGAAAAATTTCAAGACTTGGGATGGAACCGTCGGTTCGATCAGGAAACTACCTACGCTTTGGACACCCATCGAAACTAGAATAAGCCGTGCATAAAACTGGTGATCTGTAGCATTGGAGTTGAGTAGAGAAGTGAAAACTGAGAAGAAAATATATAGGTCATCTATATCTATACATATTATAAAACTCAACGTCTCTATATCTGTCTGTCTGCTAGTGATCTTATCACTCGAAAACCACGTGTCCGATTTACGTGTTTCGTGTTTTTAATTAATTTCTATGTTCTCTGGTCAGCTTTTAGTGTATATTTTGTTACGTAAAGTAACATAAGGAATAAGCAGTGACGATAATAGTGAATAGAGTCGGAAAAAAGTTTGCTGCCAACGCGCTCTCTTGCAATACGCTGTCTAAACAGTTAAAGATGGAACAATATCATGTAGTAAAGAATTGTGTAGAATAATAACACCTAAAAAAAACTCCGCGGTAGTATATTTATATCTATAACAGAGAAATACTAAAAAACTTAAACAATAATTCTGTAGTCCATGCGAGCGGAGCCGCGGGCACAGCTAGTAATTTATAATGGTCAATAATTTGGTGTCAGCGACCCCACGCATATAGCGTGTGGGTGTGTGTGGGGCACCACACCAGCTACATAGTTGCGCTATAGTGAAGGCAGCGAATTACGCATTGTGAAGTTCCGGTCAGGTTGTAACCACAAGGTGGTATGTTACCGTGTTACAACCGTATCTAGCTGCTCTCAAAAGCCTGGCAGGCTCGTGAGGTTGTTACTTATTATCACCGCTAAGGCACGTGCACTGACGTAGGTTAGTTAAGTCGGCTCCTACATAGTGTACACAGTTTAAATACCTCAATACGTGTGCTCGCAGGTTGCCAGTTCAGCANCACGCATATAGCGTGTGGGTGTGTGTGGGGCACCGCACCAGCTACATAGTTGCGCTATAGTGAAGGCAGCGAATTATGCATTGTGAAGTTCCGGTCAGGTTGTAACCACAAGGTGGTATGTTACCGTGTTACAACCGTATCTAGCTGCTCTCAAAAGCCTGGCAGGCTCGTGAGGTTGTTACTTATTATCACCGCTAAGGCACGTGCACTGACGTAGGTCAGTTAAGTCGGCTCCTACATAGTGTACACAGTTTAAATACCTCAATACGTGTGCTCGCAGGTTGCCAGTTCAGCAGTTTTTTTATGTAGTGGTAGTGGCGACCTCATATACGACCATACGCTAGATTCATAAGGCCGCTGCGACCAAAAGGCTGGTCATAATGACAAATGACCCGTACATTTTCTTCGGAGTTTCACTCCTGTACGCTACACTGGTATTACAATACGCCATTTTTTTTTCACGGCGTTTGATTGAAGTGGAAACTAGTGCTGTAAAAAAAAGCGAATTACAAGAATTACGAATGTGTGGTCTTGAGGTAACGGCCGCGACTCGCATCCTTCGGCTTACAAGTTTGATCCCTGCCGACTGCACTAGGGTTGAATTCTGCCACAAGATTTTATATTTCAATTATAGGAAATTACCAGGCCCGCGTTCAAGAAGCTAAAACTATCTTCTAAATTTTTAACGTACTTAAACATTTTTCGTTGCGATATGGGAGGAAAATTACTTATCAAAAACTAATGAAACGAGTTATAAAATTTTTAAATACAAACATTTTAACTCAAATGTCAACATTTAACGAAAAATGATATGTAAGGCTACAGCTTAAAATGTTGGTTTATTTTATTAAAATGTAATGAAGAATATGTGTTGAAAATTTGTGCTGTTCGCCCGTATTTAACTTTTAACATTTGAGATCAAATGGAAGATAAGAATGTGCCATAACTAAAAAAATCCTTACAGCAGTTCAACATAGTATTGGGGTTCAAAATAAATTGCAACATGCTCCTGAAGTGACATCATGAAACACGTCAGCTGAAACAAAGCATTTTTTTCAAAGTAACTTTCTGAAATTTGTATGATTGAAGATCTTAAATTTAAATTCTCATATTTACACTAGGAAACACGAGGAATGTAATTTTTCAAATTATTTGGTATTCTTAAGTTATTTCAGATATGTCAAGGGACCATAAAATGTCCTAAAATAATATTGCTTATAGAATAGGCTTAACACGAGGCTTCTTCATTCAATAAACTTTAGGTTAAGATTCAAACAATCCTCATGGTATAAAAGAAAGTTAAGGTGATATTTGAGGGAATGATTTGAACTATAGTACCTAAGACTGACTGTCTGTGGTTAGACACAAGCACCTCACTACTGATGTCTCTGGTTCGATCACGCTCCTGGACGGGCGGAAATTTTTCTGCCGTAGATTTCCATGCTAGTAGTTTGACGGTGATGGAGTTTTCTTGGCGTACTTCCGACGTTTCACTTGCCCTCTGTGTTAGCCGCGGATCCAACATCAGCTCGTCCCTTACCTAATCCATTATCCGTGCTGGCCGAAACAATGGTATGCCCGTCGCGAACATCAGCCTGGTCCTCTCGGCTTCAGCCTCCCATATGACCCTGCGTGTGAACGAGAACATCTTGCAGATCAAAAAATTTACGTGTACGACGGTAGAGCAGGAGACCCTCTGAAAAATTTAAGTTCATTCATTGTTATATTCCGTGCACAATTAGGTAAAACTTCAAGGCAGTTCAGCTGAGACTAGGGGTTCGCAAGGCTTGGGATTTCGATGTGAGTAAATCCACGAGAATGGCAGAGGGTTTATCTGTATGGTACGGGAGCCATGGAAAATAAATAGGGCGATCAGTTTGACTCTTCCGGTGGATCTCTGTGGTTACAGAAACGTTGTTGTCAGATGCGTGGTGGTAGTGGTGGTATCTATGCTATAGCAGATACGGAGGACCACCTTCCCTGTGCTGTGCAGCATTAATGCTCCGGTGGTGACGTGGATAAACACCGGGTGTTTTTGTAGTGTCCCGGCCAAACCACACGCCATGGGCTGAGTACAAGGATCTCGGTACTTGTGGAAGAACGTGATCGTGTTCATTTGTGAATCTAGCTGGGGGGTTTGAANGGCTGAGTACAAGGATCTCGGTACTTGTGGAAGAACGTGATCGTGTTCATTTGTGAATCTAGCTGGGGGGTTTGAATCTGGCCCACAAGGTGACAGCTGGGCCCATCTGTAATTAAACGGCGCGAAGCATTTCCCTCCAGCGATTAGTTGGTCGAGACGCACTATGACCGTAGAGATGAGAAAGTCGCCTTAAGCTAGTAAGCTAGCCAACCTCTAATTGATTCTGGCTCAATACCGTTTTAAATACAAGGCTTTTTATTACTATAAAGATGTTTGTCTGATGCCNACCTCTAATTGATTCTGGCTCAATACCGTTTTAAATACAAGGCTTTTTATTACTATAAAGATGTTTGTCTGATGCCATTTTGCCATGCAAACTACCTGCCAGTATTGGGAACATGCAGGAAGACAGGTAGCTGTCAATGACATGGTGTCTGTTTTGAGACAAGATTATTTGCCGTGAGGTTAGCTAGAATGGTCCAGTGTATATTTTATGATGATGGATGAATGTCACCGACATTACCCACACAAAACACAATGAATAATATAAGTACANCCAGTGTATATTTTATGATGATGGATGAATGTCACCGACATTACCCACACAAAACACAATGAATAATATAAGTACATACAATAGTTAGACGTTAATTTTACACCGACATCAATGATCTCGCATCTATTGTTTGCATATTATATTTATAGAATGTAATAGAAGGAAATGTCTAATTAAAGTCTATGAAACACTGTATAATATATATCCATCAATAATCATGTATCATTTTAGTGTTGGTATGTGTAAATTACTAGGTAATTTTATTGATACCATAACGTCAGTAGTGGATTTATAAACCCATAACACACAAGGTTTGGTGTATATAAATGTAAATAATTCATATTGATTAACAAAATGTCTTGCTTTCACATAAAACATTATCAAATTCAGATATATTATGAATGAGAATATAATCCTGACAATGTTTATGAAGTGACCTATATTAACTATATGTCAAATATCTACATAATTATCTTTTTATTTTCTTGTCTTCAAATTATTGGTACATTTGTACGAACGTATATTAGATGTTTATAATATACTAACGTACATTTTATGGGTGACATGTTAATTCCCCCAGCAATTTAGTTTCCTGGTAATATAGTTACAGCAGTATTTGTGGCAACCCATCATGCAGGTAGCTGTTACATATGTGCAGTGTGTTAAGTATAGAAAACATAATAAAATTGATAGTTTACCTGTGTAAACATCTATATTTAAGTCTAATGACTCTAAAGTTTATGACAGATACCATAAATATTGTATTTATTTTTACTTTGAATTGGGAAGTGAAGAACTTGTTGCTCTCAATGACATTGGTTTTTTATTCAGGTNTATTGTATTTATTTTTACTTTGAATTGGGAAGTGAAGAACTTGTTGCTCTCAATGACATTGGTTTTTTATTCAGGTCCAAATTTTTAACATTTGGCTTGTATTGGTTGTGCATGCGTTAAACATTAAAGATGTCATATAAAGAAGTCATTATTGTTAAATTAACTGTTTTATTAGATAACCAACAAACTAAATAATGAAAATCGAACAAAACTATTTCTTTGAAAGCCACAGTACAAATTAATGTTAATCTGTTGGTTTTAACTAACATTTTTATTTTTAAATAAAAGTTATTAAATTCCTATTACATGGGAATTCTAGATTCCTGCTATTAATGATTTGTGTGGTGACAAATAAGCAATTACTTGACAGAATCAGCAAATATACATAATGGAGTAGAGGTTAGCATGCTATACTCTGGAACCCACGTTCTTAGGTTTGCACCCCGCTCTCAGCAAGCTAAAAAAATTTAAATTATATTATGAGTTGAAAAGTAGATNCCCACGTTCTTAGGTTTGCACCCCGCTCTCAGCAAGCTAAAAAAATTTAAATTATATTATGAGTTGAAAAGTAGATGAAATCTGTATATGTAAAGACAAAATAACATTTCTGAAAGTCGTAAATTAAAAAAAAACATAATAATGTTGCATGATCATACTACTTAATGGATGTACATCCAGCCACCATAGACCCGGCACTGNTAAAAAAAAACATAATAATGTTGCATGATCATACTACTTAATGGATGTACATCCAGCCACCATAGACCCGGCACTGGTACACCATCAAGCTGCCACAGACCCAGCATCTTGGCAAAATCAAGATGTTGTAGATCCTGTATCAAGGCGACATCTAGCCATCGCAGATCCGGTATCATGGCGACATCCAGCCATCGCAGATACGGTATCATGGTGACATCCAGCCGTCACAGATCTGGTATCGTGGTGACATCCAGCCATTGTAGATACGGTATCGTGGAGACAACGAGCCATCGCAGACCCGGTATCGTGGTGACAGCCAGCCATCGCATACCCGGCATAGTGGTGACATCCAGCCATCGCAGATCTGGTATCATGGTGACATCCAGCCGTCACAGATCTGGTATNGGTCCTCTCGGCTCCAGCCTCCCATCTGACCCTGCGTGTGAACGAGAACATCTTGCAGATCAAAAAATTTACGTGTGCGACGGTAGAGCAGGAGACCCTCTGAAAAATTTAAGTTCATTCATTGTTATATTCCGTGCACAATTAGGTAAATCTTCAAGGCAGTTCAGCTGAGACTAGGGGTTCGCAAGGCTTGGGATTTCGATGTGAGTAAATCCACGAGAATGGCAGAGGGTTTATCTGTATGGTACGGGAGCCATGGAAAATAAATAGGGCGATCAGTTTGACTCTTCCGGTGGATCTCTGTGGTTACAGAAACGTTGTTGTCAGATTAGTGGTGGTGGTGGTGGTATCTATGCTATAGCAGATACGGAGGACTACCTTCCCCTGTGTTGTGCAGCATTAATGCTCCGGTGGTGACGTGGATAAGCACCGGGTGTTTTTGTAGTGTCCCGGTCAAACCACACGCCATAGGCTGAGTACAAGGATCTCGGTACTTGTGGAAGAACGTGATCGTGTTCATTTGTGAATCTAGCTGGGGGGTTTGAATCTGGCCCACAAGGTGACAGCTGGGCCCATCTGTAATTAAACGGCGCGAAGCATTTCCCTCCAGCGATTAGTTGGTCGAGACGCACTATGACCGTAGAGATGAGAAAGTCGCCTTAAGCTAGTAAGCTAGCCAACCTCTAATTGATTCTGGCTCAATACCGTTTTAAATACAAGGCTTTTTATTACTATAAAGATGTTTGTCTGATGCCATTTTGCCATGCAAACTACCTGCCAGTATTGGGAACATGCAGGAAGACAGGTAGCTGTCAATGACATGGTGTCTGTTTTGAGACAAGATTATTTGCCGTGAGGTTAGCTAGAATGGTCCAGTGTATATTTTATGATGATGGATGAATGTCACCGACATTACCCACACAAAACACAATGAATAATATAAGTACATACAATAGTTAGACGTTAATTTTACACCGACATCAATGATCTCGCATCTATTGTTTGCATATTATATTTATAGAATGTAATAGAAGGAAATGTCTAATTAAAGTCTATGAAACACTGTATAATATATATCCATCAATAATCATGTATCATTTTAGTGTTGGTATGTGTAAATTACTAGGTAATTTTATTGATACCATAACGTCAGTAGTGGATTTATAAACCCATAACACACAAGGTTTGGTGTATATAAATGTAAATAATTCATATTGATTAACAAAATGTCTTGCTTTCACATAAAACATTATCAAATTCAGATATATTATGAATGAGAATATAATCCTGACAATGTTTATGAAGTGACCTATATTAACTATATGTCAAATATCTACATAATTATCTTTTTATTTTCTTGTCTTCAAATTATTGGTACATTTGTACGAACGTATATTAGATGTTTATAATATACTAACGTACATTTTATGGGTGACATGTTAATTCCCCCAGCAATTTAGTTTCCTGGTAATATAGTTACAGCAGTATTTGTGGCAACCCATCATGCAGGTAGCTGTTACATATGTGCAGTGTGTTAAGTATAGAAAACATAATAAAATTGATAGTTTACCTGTGTAAACATCTATATTTAAGTCTAATGACTCTAAAGTTTATGACAGATACCATAAATATTGTATTTATTTTTACTTTGAATTGGGAAGTGAAGAACTTGTTACTCTCAATGACATTGGTTTTTTATTCAGGTCCAAATTTTTAACATTTGGCTTGTATTGGTTGTGCATGCGTTAAACATTAAAGATGTCATATAAAGAAGTCATTATTGTTAAATTAACTGTTTTATTAGATAACCAACAAACTAAATAATGAAAATCGAACAAAACTATTTCTTTGAAAGCCACAGTACAAATTAATGTTAATCTGTTGGTTTTAACTAACATTTTTATTTTTAAATAAAAGTTATTAAATTCCTATTACATGGGAATTCTAGATTCCTGCTATTAATGATTTGTGTGGTGACAAATAAGCAATTACTTGACAGAATCAGCAAATATACATAATGGAGTAGAGGTTAGCATGCTATACTCTGGAACCCACGTTCTTAGGTTTGCACCCCGCTCTCAGCAAGCTAAAAAAATTTAAATTATATTATGAGTTGAAAAGTAGATGAAATCTGTATATGTAAAGACAAAATAACATTTCTGAAAGTCGTAAATTAAAAAAAAACATAATAATGTTGCATGATCATACTACTTAATGGATGTACATCCAGCCACCATAGACCCGGCACTGTTACACCATCAAGCTGCCACAGGCCCAGCATCTTGGCAAAATCAAGATGTTGTAGATCCGGTATCAAGGCGACATCTAGCCATCGCAGATCCGGTATCATGGCGACATCCAGCCATCGCAGATCCGGTATCATGGTGACATCCAGCCGTCACAGATCTGGTATCGTGGTGACATCCAGCCATTGTAGATACGGTATCGTGGAGACAACGAGCCATCGCAGACCCGGTATCGTGGTGACAGCCAGCCATCGCATACCCGGCATAGTGGTGACATCCAGCCATCGCAGATCTGGTATCATGGTGACATCCAGCCGTCACAGATCTGGTATCGTGGTGACATCCAGCCATTGTAGATACGGTTTCGTGGCGACAACCAGCCATCGCAGACCCAGTATCGTGGCGACAGCCAGCCATCGCAGACCCGGCATAGTGGTGACATCCAGCCATCGCAGATCTGGTATCATGGTGACATCCAGCCGTCACAGATCTGGTATCGTGGCGACATCCAGCCATTGTAGATACGGTTTCGTGGCGACAACCAGCCATCGCAGACCCAGTATCGTGGCGACAGCCAGCCATCGCAGACCCGGCATAGTGGTGACATCCAGCCATCGCAGATCTGGTATCATGGTGACATCCAGCCGTCACAGATCTGGTATCGTGGTGACATCCAGCCATTGTAGATACGGTTTCGTGGCGACAACCAGCCATCGCAGACCCGGTATCGTGGCGACAGCCAGCCATCGCAGACCCGGCATAGTGGTGACATCCAGCCATCGCAGATCTGGTATCATGGTGACATCCAGCCGTCACAGATCTGGTATCGTGGTGACATCCCGCCATTACCTACCCGGCATCGTGGCGACTCCAGCCAATGCATACCCAACATCTTGGTACAGGCACGGTATCATGGTGACATCTTTTCGTCACAGATCCCGTATCTGGGCGACATCCAACCCCCACAAACACTGCAACAGTTAGGAATCCATTTATATAATGCTGGTTTGCAAACAATTAGTAGATTGGCCATATTGATATCGGTCTGATCTCGACATTAGACACCAGCCAGCATCAGGTGCCTCTAACCCTTTGAAAACGGCACAAATCTTCTGGTTCTGAAGACAAAATTAAAGTGAGATGCCTACATTCTCTACTGAAACAATATCAGCTGTCTCTATATTTTGTCTTGTCATCGTCCTATTAGTCATGGTTACACCAAACACGTATTAACTACTCTGTAAAATGTATTATTGGCTAGCCATCGGCCAATGAAGTAGCGCGTTGACTGTGTACTAAATAATTTGTCATGAGAGATTTTACAGTTCTTACAATCTCTTATGTACTTTTGAGAATTACTGAAAATAACAGGTTTATTTCTACGAACTGAAACATTAAATATAGTCCATTCACTGTGACTTACAATTTTTCTGAAGCCCAGCTGAATTTATACTGCCTGGCTATTCCTCCGCCTCATACAAACAAAAAATAACTAAACTAGAAAATCTCAACCAAGGGAAAACTTTCCGCATTTCTGCCCACTCAGTTTTATAATATTTTGCATAATAACTATTACTTACTAATCGTCGCCAAAACATATTTTTCTCCCTTTTTTATTCATATAAACTATAAAAGAAACATGATAATTTATAGGCAAAATATGTGTAAATACTCAATTTAACCAAAAAAGATGATTTTAGTAAACATAATTATAGAACGCTTGTGACAAATTGCACATTTTAGAAACTACTGAACACGTTATAAATGGGATGATTTATAAAAAGGTTGATTCAAAAAGTGCGAAGACACTTTGGTAGACTATAATGGTAAATTTTTGCTTAGATTACGATAAAGTCCAACGAAACAGTAAAACTATAAAAATGTGAGTTTTGTCTTCAAAAGAAAACAATTTTCCATAAATAGTATATATGTACAGCCCCTTCAAAGGTTTAATTATTACATTAAAGTTTATAGATATAGTTTTTATTATACCCTCCTTAGTCTCTAGGGCTATCCAGGATTTATCCCTTTTATCTCTTGCCTTGTGTTTTCCATGGGCACCGACCTCCTCGGACCGAGGGAGTGGACGATTCCCCCTCAGAGCCCCATGTCCACCTTCACCACCTGGCACATTCTTTTAGCCGCCTGCCCCACTGGGAANGGACGATTCCCCCTCAGAGCCCCATGTCCACCTTCACCACCTGGCACATTCTTTTAGCCGCCTGCCCCACTGGGAAAAGCTGTTCTCCTTCTAGGAGAAGCTATTATCCGCCATCATAACGAATATTTAAACCACTACGAGCACGAGCCCATACTCAATTTAACATCATGCAGTGCTTGTTAACAACTCGCACCTCGAGCGTCCCACGAACTAAAGGGAACCTTTAACGGGGCTGGGGTCAGCCCGTTCTACTCTATCCTTTTTCGTGATACTTTCGAGTTCTCCTAGCAGGATGGGCTAGTACCCCTAATTCCCACCAGGTCCATTCCCGTACTTTGGAATTTCTTCACTACGAAATTCCAGTCCTGGGGGTTAGAGTAGAAAGAACATACGCACGCAGTTTATTTCGCGGCAGAAACGGGAACCCTCGCAACTGCGGAATCGGAGCCGAAGAAGTTGGAGCCAGCCGTTACCGTCGTTGATCTCGGGCGGGCGAGCATCGGCGACGTCCGGATTACGGCAGTCGGACCGTGTCGAGGGGTCGGCGGCAAACGTCCCGAGCTGCGCTTGCCACGCCGTCTCCCGAAAACCTGGAGCTCCCGCCTCCCGGCTGCGAGCTGCCCCGAAACTTTGCTCGTTACGTCTCTCTCCGGTTCATAATCTCCGCGTGATCCCCCGTCCACCCGCCCTCCCTTTTACGCGTTGCTCTTCGCGAGAGGGAGTCACCGCATGCCAGCCGAGGGGAAATTAATCCCGTTACGTCGGTGTAATCACGCGCTTCAAACTTTTCTGCATCCCGCGCGGGAGGATAAAACAGAATGGACCAAATACGGGGATGGTGGGAACGAAGGATGCGGGGGAAGACGTGAAAAAAAAAATACGTCCGCGAATTTGCCCTTTGTGACGATTACGTGACGGGGATGAAAACGGCGTCCGCGACGGAGGCACACATAAGGGGTAAATAATAAATTACGAGAAAGCGCCGAGGGGAGAAATGAAATTTAATTTCCCATTTTGCGCTGAAGAAAGATCTAAATGGGAACGAGGCGCTTCGGTTAACGTTCTCCTTTTCCGTATAATCCGTTATTTCTATGTTTTAATGATTTTATTAAATCCGTTGTAAAGAATGCTTTGTTTCGCAAATAGTTCCTTAACATATGCACTTGATGGAAAATGAGTGCAACAAATTGTTTGATGGAAATTTATTAGCGCAGTGGTCTATGATTTTATTTTAACTTAGTATACTTCGTATAGTCTATTCTCAGTACCTTCTCATTTTTGAAAATAAACCTCTGAACAATTACTCCAAGTATGACGCGTTTGATTATTTCCAAAATGTGTAATTTATCACAAGCATTTTATATTTCTGTTAACATAAAAGTAACTTATATCTGGTTAAATTGAACGTTTACTGTGTTTTACTTACAAATTATAACATTTATTAATAGTTAATATGAATAACAACAGAGAGGAAATATGCGTGTTGGTAATGCCTAGTAAGAAATAGTTCTCATGCAAAATTTTATTAAAATAAGTGCGCACGAATGCGGTGTGTTGCTCCCTTGGTGTAATTTTCTCTACTTAGTTGAGTTTTTTCTCGAGGTGGAAGGATAGCCTTGAAGTATAACATTAGCAGGGCTTCAGAAAATTTGGAAATAACCATGAATGGACCGTAGAGATGTGAGTTCGTGATTGCCATTTATATTCCCTGTTCTCTTGTAAAGCGAGCAAGGCCACAATTTTTTACATTTTTTTTCTATCCTTTTAGACTAGAAGAATATCGTTTTATTAGTGTGTCTTTACAGTACAGAAGACATGTAATACATAGGGCATTAAGCGTCTGGAATTCTGGAATGTTATACCTTAACAGACACACGTAAAACGATCTCGTATAGAGGATTCTTAACTCTTGGTTAAAATTTTCCATGTTGCTTCCTTGTGTAAAATGAGAAAGAAAACATTATACAACTTACGTCGTTCGTGTACGGTGTGGTACGCGTCTTTGAAAGTAAAGGAGTTCCAATTATTTTTTCTCGAAATTATGTAAACTTCCCTAGGAGAAACAATTAATTCCTGAATAAGTGTTTCCTTTAATTGAGATGTGAATTCTGTGAACATTTAATAATTATTTCCACCCTCCACTGAAAAAATAAGGAGTATCATTTTATTACCGTATACAACTTTGTAACTCTAGACTAAGATGTGAAATGATGAAAAATGCACATTCACAAATGACATCACTCAACACATATCTTCCTTGATTAATTCCATCAATNAAAATGCACATTCACAAATGACATCACTCAACACATATCTTCCTTGATTAATTCCATCAATAACTATTTTCCCGATGTAGGAAATCGTCATACAAATGCTTGGGTTTCGAGACCTTTTTCACTGGATGAAGCTATTTTCTCATACAGCGATATACCCACTAAAGTAGAATTCCTTGGCCAGCGCGAAGACAACACATTGAAGGTGAATTTTGAAAGCCACGAGCTATCAACTTTTTTTGGCAAAAGTTGATGGGGCATACCCTATTATTGCTGAGAGAGCTCTTAAAATATTAATCCCTTTCGCGACTACGTATAGGTGTGAAAGTGGATTTTCAACGATGGTGACCAAAACAACTTGCGATATGACCTGGCAGAAACAAAGCCACATATGGAGAAGATTTAAAAAAAAAAAAAAAAACAATACCAACCGTCTCATTGACATTTTTACGTATTTTTTTACTTTCAACTTACTATATTTTAAGCTGCATATTTTTGTTAATATAAATGTGGATGCATTTTAATTTGTTTGTTTTCTTGAAGGAAGACAACTTTTTAGAATTTTCAGGGGTAATAATCTCAAAAAGGTTGGAACCACTGGCCTAGTAGAACTGCAGCCAAGTATTTAGTTTATGAGCGTTTCTTGTCAGCAGCTAATAAGGTGAATATTTGGTATTTGTTTCATTGTTTCACAGATATTAAATTACTTGCCATTGCTATTGCAAGCGAGTGGAGAGTCAAATGTAAGTTTCAGATTAGAAGTATGAGAAAATTTAAGAAATGTTTCGATGAGCTGGCGGGAGATAAACAATTAGCAAATACAGAAAAGCATTTTGAAATATCGGTATTGGTTTCTACATTATATTCAGTTATCGGTCGACTAAACGAGTGTTCACTGATTTTAAGCCGACGTTGTTATCAATTAGCATGAGAAGAGGATGTCACCAAGAAATCATCTATTTTAGTTAAGGCTCACGTCTACCTAGAGCTTTTTTCCTCTTTTGAGGCTGAGAAGCGCGGAAGCGATAAGGGCGATACTGCCACGCGCATCAAGGGCGCCATCGCTGCTAAGTGCAAGGCTCTTAAATGGCGTGCAGTGTTCTCGTCGCACTGTGTGTACCTATGGGACTTTCAGAGGTGACTATTATTTTTTGGTGAAAAGTCTGTGGGAAGGATGAATGTAGGGGACCTTGAGTAGCTTTGTATTACTGTGACGCATATATTTTGAGATACAGCACTTTGAAAAGGCCATTTTTAGCCATTTTAGAGTGCTCTTAAAGGGTTTTTCTAATATGCGTGACGTATTGAAAGCACCCAACAGCCCTCATTTGATGTGTGTGTTTTTTTCGTAGATAAGCACAATGGACAAACGTTTAATAGTTTCGTGGATAAACGAGTATTTCAAACACTCTTCAACACAAATCAAGCGCCACGTAGGAGGGAGTAGTAATAAGTATTAAGAAGCTGTTACCAATGATTTAAACCTTCAATTTTATGGTTTTATAATTGCTATAAATCATGAATTTGAAAGGAAATCATTAGTCAAACCATTTTTGAGCTCCTTTATTTGATGATTACACTCCGTCACCAAGTTTACCAGATCTGTGCACCGCTTTTCTTCTGGTTCTCTCTCTTCCAGTGGATGACACTGTGGGGTAGTGCTCAGACTACACGCCTCTCACCAAGACGAACCAGGTTCTATTCCTGGTAGAGCCTCTCCAGGATTTTCGCACATGGTCTCTGGTCGGCGGGTTTTCTCGGGGATCTCCCATTTACCCCGACCTTACATTCCAGCACTACTCCGTACTTACTTTGCTTCATTCTCATCGGCTCTCAAGACCCTTATATTAAGGGCCGCCCCAGCCTCTCCACTCACTTTTCCAGTCACTCTCTCTACAGTTAAAAGATCATTTTTAAAGTTCAAGTCAATCAATAACTATTTAAAAAGTTCAATGACTCAACAAAGACTTTGTGATCTGACAGTATTAATAATTGAATCTGATGAAATTTAAGAACTAACATACATGTTTGTCTCTCAAGAGGACGTAAGAGAAATGCACTTATTCAGGTAAAGTTAAAACAAAATGTGGTGTAAATTATTGAGTAACGTTAATACTTCTGTGAACAAAAGACCGGGTACTATCCTGGTGAAAATTTTGTTGTCAAGCTGTATCAGGAAGGGGAGCGTTGATGGTCCCAGAATTTCCTGATCGTATTGCCCCACCGCGTCGGCGAGGTTCCTTCACTCACAAACATTTCGCTGCGAGAATCGAAGAAAATGGCACCCAACTTCGTAAAACCTCTTATTGGGGCCGTGTGCCACACTACAACGAAGTATGGATCACAGTACTGGCCAGGACGTCTCTATAATCGAATTATGCTGTAGGCTGTATTCAGACAGAACCATGATTCGTCACTGAACACCACCATGTCGTCAATCTGAAAGATGTCATTTTGCCCATTCCCGGCAGAAGGCCACAGATGCTCGGTGATGCTCAGGTCGTGATGGAAGACATCGTAAGGGACACCGGGACGACAGATCCCTCTCTGCTAGTCCCCTGGATATGTACTGGTTGACACAAACCTATCATCTGCTGCCGTGACGTGTCCCTGGATGGCACGCAGCGTCGTCCGTGGAGTGCTTACGGCCTGTCGCACGATGAAACGATCCTCCCTGCNAAGACATCGTAAAGGACACCGGGACGACAGATCCCGCTCTGCTAGTCCCCTGGATATGTACTGGTGGACACAAACCTATCATCTGCTGCCGTGACGTGTCCCTGGATGGCACGCAGCGTCGTCCGTGGAGTGCTTACAGCCTGTCGCACGATGAAACGATCCTCCCTGCTAGTAGTCCACCGGGGTCGACCCGAGCCTTCTCGACAGGTGTGTGTGTGTATCCTCCTGTTTCATCTGCATCCAACACTAACATCTAACCAGCCTCTCGAAGACCGACGATGCGACCTCCCTGAAACCATCCAACTGGGCAAAGGCTTGTCGAATGTGCCGTTGTGTCATGATGCGTCTTTACTGAACTCAGCTGTGTGGCTCACAATGTTCACAAAGCGAACAAGCATTTATTCAGTGTCCTGCAGCTGTGAATGACGGAGAAACATTTGTGCCTCCTAAAGGCACATCCGCGCAAGAAAACAGCAACAAATGCAAATGGCACATATGCCGGGATATGACAATATAGTATGGTAACTTCGTTGTGCTCACGCGATTCTTTCATTGTGATCACTTTTTTTTAATGAGTTTAGTTTTTATAGAATACATAAAAGCGAATATTGTATGTAGTTCTTGGTGTCTTTCTGACAGAGATATCACTAGACAGGAAACTAGAAATGGATGCAGTACTAGGGAGACAATTACAAGTACACACATGTCTTAACCCAGAATCTAACCTAGAATCCCCCGTACTGTAACCTGGCACGCAACCAACTTTATTACAGACAGGATTATTATTACGAGTATCAACATAGTTTTTAATATGTATAGAATTTTGGAAGACGGGGTTTACCAAATTGAAATATTAATATGCCAGTCACTTTTAAATAAGGTATGAGAATCACTTAAATTATGTAAGATCACAAGACTCTGTAACACTACTAATGTGCAAAATTTGGTGAAAATCTATTGATTGGTCACCGAGATATGGCATACAAGCGTCGTTCGCTTATGTGGTGCTATCTTCATAAATGGCAGACAAAAATAACGAAGTTCTTCATAGATACTACTGTCATATATATTTTTTGTGAAATTAGTTGGAACATACTGCATTCTAAGGTAAAATATTTACATGGCTGTTATATTAATAACTGCCCCCTAAGTCATGGATATTTAGTAAAACTAAATATGTAGAACTTGTCNATTTACATGGCTGTTATATTAATAACTGCCCCCTAAGTCATGGATATTTAGTAAAACTAAATATGTAGAACTTGTCGCCTTAAATTGGTTGGGATCGGTTAATTATTTCCATAGGTAAGGCATATAAATATTATTTTTCATGTAGCGATAGTTTACAAAATCGTGGAGAAAAGGGGCTATTTAGAGACACGTGAATGTCGTAATAGAAAATGCCGTAATACCAAGTTATGTTGGCATTTGTTACAGGTATTCGTAGGTATAGCATACTAATAAAACAGTTTCAATGGCTGCCATTTTTAAAATATATGTTNCATTTGTTACAGGTATTCGTAGGTATAGCATACTAATAAAACAGTTTCAATGGCTGCCATTTTTAAAATATATGTTTGTTCCCCATTAAAGATAAATTTACATGGTATATCGTAGTAACACTTCAATGCCAAATTAGGTAGGAATCGGTTTATATCTTTTCAGGATGGGTACACATCTGTAGCCCCAAAGTCAGTAATCCTAAAGTCAGTATCCCTAAAGTCAGTAGTCCTAAAGTCACTAGCCCTAAAATAGTTTAGGGCTAGTGACTTTAGGGCTTGTGACTTTAGGACTATCGACTTTAGGACTGGTGACATTAGGGCAACTGACTCTAGGGTGACTGCCTCTGTACCTGTAATGATGGTAGAAATTCGTTTCCGAGAATTTCGATTTTTAGAGATATTGCCGTTACGAAATCTCACATATTTTAATTTCCTTAAAATTCTAATACAATCCGGCGTATTTCCGGTGAGACCCTACACATCCTCAGTTTCAGTCAGGCAAAGTTAATATATTTGTCAAGTTAGTTGTGGGCTTATTCTGGTTTTTTCAGTCCCAAGTGAGTTAATGATTACGAATGATTTTACAAAATGGGGCACAGTTTGCGATGTCCTAACCACCTGACTTCTATCGCCAAGAGGTTGAAACCGACTGATTTTGACCATTCACAGAGACTACATGCAGAGAATGATACTGAATACTTACTCCACTACAAAATATATAAGTTGACAAAATTATTGTCACACGAAGAATAAGAAATATTATGTGGGCAAATCATTATAAAAGTCAAAAATGCAAATAACTTGATTCTGAAATATAAGAACTTATATTTTTCACACATGCAGGTAAAATAAAACATTATAATACTTGTTATTTCACATGACATTATTGCTGGAATCAACGTTACTAGTCTCTAGATCAAAGGTTCATAAAGCTGTACAGACACCTGTGTTGCTGGAGTACAAAAAATTGAAGTCAGCTGTTGTTTGAAGTAGTTTAAAATGTACCTTTTAATTAAAGAGTAGTTGGTTTTCATTGTAAATTATTGATTTATTTAGTGGTAGATGGATACTTCTTAAACATCATTGTGTTTTTTTATTTTGAAGCAATAGCGTGGAATATTTTGCAGAAAGGAAGAGCAGCAAAGTCCGTAATTCGAAAANTGTGTTTTTTTATTTTGAAGCAATAGCGTGGAATATTTTGCAGAAAGGAAGAGCAGCAAAGTCCGTAATTCGAAAATAATTAATTGACATTGTTTGTTGGTTTTTTTTTACTGGTAATGAAAGTTAAAATTTAATACTCTATAGTGGTGTTTCCTTGAAAAATATTATGCCCCTTCGTTATCTTTGTAACAGTTACAGCAGAAAACATATAATGGAATATAAGAAAATTAAAAAGTAAAATTAAACTTATTTAACAAAGAAATTACACTGCCGGCCTAGTCGTTTTCTAATAACAACACGAGGAGAAAGGAAATAATATGAAAGGTACCAAAAAGCAGTGCGTACCAGTCCCCCCGGGTAACATTTTTACAACGGGCTATTTATTGCCACGTTGCGCCGTCGTCGTCGTGCTGAGGAGATATGGTTCGCATCGTCTGCTTGAGAGGGCATTACTTCAACTGGCATCTCCATCCGCGATGCCCCTTGATGCTGGCATGCTGCTGTGCCATGAGCTCGAGAAGAGACCGCTCTGATGGCGCTATGTGGTTTCCCACCGGGTTGCGCGCCGTCCCCGGGGATCGTATCGAATACGTTGTCAACTATAACCTCTTGCAGGAGCTGTTCACTACAGACATTTTGTAAATTGTTGCTGGACTGTTCAACGTGATGATATACTGCGTCTGCGAGTAACTCGGAAGTCGATCCTATTTCTGTACTTTTCTACTATTCTTAAATCTCTACTTCAGTGTCTACAAGTTTTCTATCTTTTGTATTTGTGTACTCTTTTGGATGTTTTTGTCAAGATGTTCAGAGACTGGTCGGCGAAGCACGGGTTTTGGGGTTGGGGTTGCGACACTAGCGCTCGTCGCACCAGATGTCTTCATATTTTCTACCATGCGTGGTGGCTTGCTCTTTGCCTGGCTCGGATACCCTCCATTTTCCTCCCCTGTTCCTCCCAACGCTTGATTTATCCTCCTATCGTGCGTCATAATATTTTTGTCAACGGTGCATTTTATTTGAGTCGTTGCACACCTTGAGCCCCTCCTACTCTACGCTAAAATATCGCCTATAAGAGCGCCAGAAGATCTGCAACATTATTAAGCTCACAAATTTGTCGTCCTGAGGACGTTCTGTGGTGAGGCACCATATATTATATGTATTTCGTCGCCTGAGTTGCCATGATATGGGAACAATTTGAAACGGTAAGTCGAGGACAGCGAGTTGTGTGTTAGCTGGGAATTTTTTTTAATTGTCTTTAATGTCGGTGTGGTGTACATGTGCTGTTTTGGGCATGCGCTAAGTTAGTGTTTTTTCAAAATTGTNAGTGGATACTCGATAGTGCACTCGCAGGTTTCCTATGGTTTTACCATAAGAGTACGCAATACGGAACAATCACCTTCGAAAATAATTAATTAACATTGTTTGTTGGTTTTTTTTTACTGGTAATGAAAGTTAAAATTTAATACTCTATAGTGGTGTTTCCTTGAAAAAAATTATGCCCCTTCGTTATCTTTGTAACAGTTACAGCAGAAAACATATAATGGAATATAAGAAAATTAAAAAGTAAAATTAAACTTATTTAACAAAGAAATTACACTGCAGGCCTAGTCGTTTTCTAATAACAACACGAGGAGGAAGGAAATAATATGAAATGTACCAAAAAGCAGCGCGTACCGGTCCCCCCGGGTAACATTTTTACATCAGGCTATTTATTGCCACCTTGCGCCGTCGTCGTCGTTCTGAGGAGATATGGTTCGCATTGTCTGCTTGAGAGGGCATTACTTCAACTGGTATCTACATCCGCGATGGCCCTTGATGCTGGCATGCTGCTGTGCCATGAGCTCGAGAAGAGATCGCTCTGATGGCGCTAAGTGGTTTTCCACCGGGCTGCCCACCGTCCCCGGGGATCGTATCGAATACGTTGTCAACTATAACCTCTTGCAGGAGCTGTTCACTACAGACATTTTGTAAATTGTTGCTGGACTGTTCAACGTGATATACTGCGTCTGCGAGTAACTCGGAAGTCGATCCTATTTCTGTACTTTTCTACTATTCTTAAATCTCTACTTCAGTGTCTACAAGTTTTCTATCTTTTGTATTTGTGTACTCTTTTGGATGTTTTTGTCAAGATGTTCAGAGACTGGTCGGCGAAGCACGGGTTTTGGGGTTGGGGTTGCGACACTAGCGCTCGTCGCACCAGATGTCTTCATATTTTCTACCATGCGTGGTGGCTTGCTCTTTGCCTGGCTCGGATACCCTCCATTTTCCTCCCCTGTTCCTCCCAACGCTTGATTTATCCTCCTATCGTGCGTCATAATATTTTTGTCAACGGTGCATTTTATTTGAGTCGTTGCACACCTTGAGCCCCTCCTACTCTGCGCTAAAATATCGCCTATAAGAGCGCCAGAAGATATGCAACATTATTAAGCTCACAAATTTGTCGTCCTGAGGACGTTCTGTGGTGAGGCACCATATATTATATGTATTTCGTCGCCTGAGTTGCCATGATATGGGAACAATTTGAAACGGTAAGTCGAGGACAGCGAGTTTTTTTTTAAATTGTCTTTAATGTCGGTGTGGTGTACATGTGCTGTTTTGGGCATGCGCTAAGTTAGTGTTTTTTCAAAATTGTGGTTTCGGATGACAGTCCGAATTTGGTTTCGGCTTAACTGAAACCATAGCTTTGCTGTGTGTTTCCAGTTTTGACATGTCTTGTCTTGTTTTCTATGCTGCATAAGAATGTTTCTACCTGTTTTTAATATGTTTTGTGTCCACGACTCTTGCATTTTGCGTAGTAACTATTAAAGAAGATTTTTTATTTATTTTTTATTTTAATAGCTGGAACTTTGACGGTTCATTTGACTGCCTCCACAGATAATACATTCATAAGTGGTTTTTTAATAAGATTTTAAAGTGTTCAGTTTTATAAAAGAATACTTTACTGGGCTTTTAAGTCTCTCCTCCTATTTTGTAATTGCTCATATTTAAAAGTCTAGTCAGCGTAATGCTTTAATTGTATTCTGAAAATTATAATCGTTTTAAGTCATTTTATTCTATTGTTAATTTGCATATCACGTTTTCAATATTCTGAATTTTACTGAGCAATTCATTGATTTATTTAACATTTTGTAACATGTTTTATTAAATTTAAAGGATTTTCTATTAATCGGGAATCTAGCAACGTTTGTGATTATAAGCTTTAATAAATGCTTAAGTTGTATGTAACCATTGGCAAAGTAGAGATATTATATGAGATTTGTTGCTTATAATTATTTGTGCTCCGGCACAACTTTAACACCGCTTCGTCAGTGGAATAGTTTTATACCGTACTAACTGTCAGTAGTGTAAACACTCAAAGTAAACTATACATGTCTCCAATACGGCCACCTGTTTTCGCGTTAAATATGTTTACGCCTATTTCTCCCTTCACTGACTTTGTTGAACACAATTTCGCAATCTTAAAATGTAATATTGCCCGCCCCATATTCACGTTTTATTTCGGCACACCTTTACTGAAACATTCTTCATCTCCACAACACCATGACTCACTGCACAAAAAATATTTTGCTCTCCATATACGGCCCTAGTTGTATGATGTAGGCCTACATTCGTTGTACATTATTTACACAGGGGCCGCAGGGGCTTAGCGGTTAGACTACTCGACATCCACCAAATCGAACCGGGTTCAATATCAGTCGGGACAATCCGGAGTTTCGCAACTGGGAATCGTGCCAAACGATTCCGCTGGTCGACGGGCTTTCTCGGGGATCTCCCGTTTCCGCCGCCCATTCATTCCGGTACTTTTTCACTACCACCTCATTTCTTCCTCATCGGGTCTGAATAACTGGTAATTAAGAGCTACCTAAATCTCTCAACTCAACTCAACTCAGTCCTCACACTGCCTTAATGCTTTTCTTCGAAATATTGTGAGCCTTCTGTCTTCAAACCTCGGCAGACAGTTACCGACTATGTGTTAAAGTAAATGAGACAGGAACCATCTACATCTCACCAGAACCTAGCAACCAGCTTATGGCAATGGCAACTAAGATGATCTTGCTAGTAGTAGGTAAATTCCACGGCGAAGTGTAAATCGTGAATTTAAATTTTCCGTTATGCCCTTTAGAAAATCGTAAATTCTTTCTGAGTGAGTGAATGAAGAGTTTTCGGCGTATCTTAACAGCGATATCTTGAGAACCGATTAGGGCGAAGAGGTGAGTATGGAGCAGCGACGGAATGAAAGGGTGGGGAAAACGGGAGATTCACGAGAAAACAAGCCAACAAGCAGCGTCGTCCAGCATGATTCCCACATACGAAAATCCGGGAATGACCCGGCCAGGGATTGAACGCGGTTCGCAAAAGTGGGAGGCAAGCAGGCTAACCGCTAAGCCACCACGGCCCCCCTTTCTGAGAGACTCTTCAGCATTCTATTCTGTTTACTAATCGTCATGAAACTATGTGGGTTAGAATTTCTGATGCTAAACATTGGATTTGGTTTGTGGACTGAAGAAGCAGTGACAAGTTTCCTTATGAAATGAAACAAACAATAAGGGAGCGCATAAGTATATTCCATTAATTTTGTACCTCGGATAGAAGGACATGAGCCTGCTATGATTTTTAATGAACAGAGTTATTCGCCGAGGTATAGTACACAAATATGTGCATAACAATTACCAATATAACTAATTATCCTACTTCCCTCTACATAGGTTTGCCAGTAAATTTACTCTAAAACTCAGACAAATGAAATCTGTTTGTTAAAAAAAAATATTTATATTCACAGTATTTCGTAAATTATAGCTTAAACAGCTTACTGTAGCAATTCCTGTTTCGCCATATTTAGTGGAATTGGATTAATTGTTTTTCGAAATTTTACACAAGCATATACCATATATATTCATGTAATGCAATCTTACAAAATAATAGACAAAATAGGTAATTAATATATAGCAATATTTTATATTTGCAGTTGATACTTTTAGCATACCAATTTTTGTCTAAATTAGCTAAGAACACTGCTGGGAGATAAAAAAACGCCACTGAGCCGTCACTGTCGTGGTGCGGATCATTTAGTTTATTTTTTTTATAAAGTGACTTTAAAGTGTAAAAGCTCAAGTTCCAGTGGAACTAGCTCAAAAAAAAAATTACTACCTGTTTACTTTTTATAGTTTAGCAATACAAACAATCAAATGCACCAATACAACATGGATGGGAAGCGATTTAACCTCTGTCTGACTACAATATCGTATACACTCGTTACTCATGAAAACCCAAAAATAGAGTATTATCAAACCGAATTGTCACAATTCGCTACTTGTTTGCCTCGCATAAATATCTATAAATATAGAATGATTATAACTGATAATTACTTCGTCGGTGGTAACATAAAATTCAACACTCATAAAACTGGGTTACGATACCTGAAACCCAACAATCCTCGGTCATATCCTGCTTAAATTTCATATTAAAACAAACTCAGCAAAACCAAATTCATATATCCATATATCACTATTAACAGACATACTGTTGAATACTTAAGTTATTAGAGTTAGTACTGTTTTAGAATTACTTTTAAAACTGAGGTATTATCAATGTTAAACCAATCTAAATAGGACACCAAAGTCTTGTATCTCACGAAAACAAAGAAAATAACACAGGCACATCTGACAGATATAGACTATTATATTACCCCGCCCTCTGTAATGAAATTATACTGTGATTCTAATCCATCGCATTACGTGTGACTGTCATAAAACACCGCAAGATTTCGCGCTTTGAGGACATACGTCACATAAAACGTGGCTAATAGATCATAGCAAATTTTTTATAAAAAAAATATTCTTTTTTAAATATTAGGTTTTTTGACAGTATTTTTGAAACTAAACGTGTTGAAAAGGTGTAGAATTGAATCAGTTTCTTTAAAGTTTGTCACAGAAAGAAAAAAAAATACAGTCTAAAATAGAGCACACAGTGGCATGACTAAAGGTTACGGAAATATTTTATCACCCTCAAGAAAACTTTATTATTGCTGAATTAACTGCAATTTTTCTGAGTTTATGATGTCCATGAGTTCTTCTGTCGATCAATGCGGCGCTTAAACGATTTTAAAATTTCCCTGCACTGGCCATGCACGGAAATTAAACGCCTATTACTGGCGTAAAGCACCGTATACGACAATTACGGAAATTATTTCCTTAACTAATTGGCTAATAATTGTCGTAATAACTGTGAACTCACCACATTCACGTGCAACGGCAGTAGGTGACGCAACCTTCGTAACCCAGCATTCTATTATGGTATGATGAAAACGCACAGAGCTTTGCCGTTAGCCTTACGAAGTACATTATCGAAGTTATTCTCTGTTCATATAAAGTGCCTGATAATCTCTAAATAACAGTTTCATTTTTATTATGGGGCTCAAATAATTTGGGCATCGATAACAAATTATTCGAGGTAAGTTCGTTAGTACGTAAGTTTCAGATTAATTGTAATGTGTATATTAATTTCCAGTTGCTAAGTATGGGGTGTTATGAAACATGAAAATTTGGAGAAATAACCAGTTAGTTCTTGGGTTTCACTTTGTTGCAATCGCAACACTACGGCACGTAATGAGCCAAGATATGATGCCAGCCATCTTGTATAGTCCACTCACAGTTAATTCCAACTTTTCTGAAACCCTGCTAAAGTAATACTTCCAAGATATTCCTCCACCTCATGGAAATAAAGCTTATCCCAGTCTGTAAAATTACACCAAAGGAACAACGCACCGCATTTGTGCGCACTAAATATAATAATATGTTACATGCTAACTATTTCTTACTAGGGCATTACCATAAAACGGATTTTCCCATGAATTTCATTAATATTACTTTCAAATTAAATGTAATAATTTGTAAATAAAACATATATAAATTTTCATTTTAACCAAAAAGTAGGTACATGCATACATAAATGCTTACACACGTATAAAAAGATTGTGATACATAACATAACTAGGAAACAACCAAACTCGTCATATGTGGTGTGAAGGTTTGATTAAAAATGTGTGAACAAATAACAAATAGACCATAGAAATTATTTTTTGAAATTAATAGTAGCTAGCTTAAAAGTAAAAATTTTAATGTCACGGTAAGCTGTGTACAAAGTCTATTATTTTGTATAAAACAAATTTGTGAAAAATATTTTTTGGTCTGTAATGACACAAAAGTATTGTATTTGTTTTTTTAAAAGTATTGGGTATTTAGTGCAATTGTAATTTGCATTTATTACACAAAATGGTATACTGTAACTAAAATGGGNTTGAAATTAATAGTAGCTAGCTTAAAAGTAAAAATTTTAATGTCACGGTAAGCTGTGTACAAAGTCTATTATTTTGTGTAAAACAAATTTGTGAAAAATATTTTTTGGTCTGTAATGACACAAAAGTATTGCATTTGTTTTTTTAAAAGTATTGGGTATTTAGTGCAATTGTAATTTGCATTTATTACACAAAATGGTATACTGTAACTAAAATGGGAAAAAAAAATTATTTTAATGTCAATCGTTGAAAACACTACGCGATAAAAAGTAAATTTAAATTAAATATGGTTTCCAATTAAAAAGATTATATTTAAAAATTAATTCAAACGTAATGTATTATTATGTCTCTTTAGTTCCGTGTATTAAGCAAAACTATTTATCACGCAGGGCTTATTTTCTTTTTCTTATTCTGGAGGCGGGGGAAAGGCATGGTGCTTATAATGTTACAAATAATAAGGTTTTAACTAGAATGTTACACTTCGTTTAAATAATATTGCTTCTTTTACACTGCATCAATCAAGTGATGCCTTTGACTTCATTCCCACGAAAATGAAAATTTACATTAAAAAATCACTATCATGATGGTTAAGCAAACACAGGCATACAAGTTCAGAAAGTAGCGTCATAAAAAGATTAAGTTCAAATGCTTAAGTTAAATAACTTAATTAATGTGATTTAAATACCACGAAAATAAATTGTGGATGTATGTGTTAGGACGGACACGTTTTAGAGAGCACTGGTTAACTGCATGAATGTCTTAAAATAGTGCTGCTGTATGTTGAAATTTAACATTTACTCATAGAAATAGTAAATTTGCTAGTCTACCATTTTGCCAAGGCTTGACTTCTGAAACGTACAGCATCGGTTATTTATAACGGCATGATGATAGGTCTGTGCCGCAAGGAGGGATGGTTCTCATAGACAGATTCCCATTTACTCTGTCATGCTACGTGGCAGACCGGGAAATGTGGGTTCCTAGATGACTTACTCTGCCCGCAATGCACTCTTGTAAAGCCAAGTCGCAAACATATACAATTTTTCGCTTTCAAGTGCTTAATGTAAAAGAACTCTACCTACAATACGCTACTTTTTCAGTAGAGCCAAAATAAGATTTTCTTCGGTGTTTAAAGTGTTGTATTACGTCATAACAACCCACATCAATGTGAATATGTACATATGTAAAATGCATACCTTTGCGAAGATTTTTTGTCAGTTTGGTTTAATATTACCATAATTGATATGGTGGAAAAAATTTACAATAAATAAATGTATGAATTAAGGCTATTTGTTTCTAACTAAATAGCAATTATGTAGATGAGGTTATTTTTGTTTATTATTTACATATATGTACACAATCCCTCATTGAAATAATTTTGAGGAATAATATGCAGAAAGTAGTTGATGTGTGATGTCTTTGGAATAGAAGCCTCACTGACCCCCTTTGCGAGCGCCTCTCAGTCGAAACGTGTCACGAGGCAGGTGGCGGATCGCAGTTACACATGTCCTGTGGCTTAGGCCTTCCCTACCACCCTCCCACCCCCCTTCGCCACTACCAAGCCCGTGAGATCTGTTGAGAGCAGAGGTTTCCCGAGATATAGAAATGCAGTTCGCCTAAATTAAGAAAACACGCGCCAAGAAATAGCTGACGAGAGTAAGCTAGGGACAAAGTGCTACCTTCCCCCCGCCCCGACCAGAACCTTCAGGAACCAGGGCACGGGTTTTGAAAGGCATTGTTCTGCGTTCTATCACCTCACCCCCTCCCCTAATAATAGAGACACGTGCCAACACTTAAGGAGAGAGGCTGGCGTGCATAAAAACCCCTTTACGAGAGAAGTGGGTTTCAATCTATTATTACCGCCCAGAGTAGTCAGTCAGTTGAAGATCACCGAGCAGAGAGTTAGGCCAGCCGCGCCAGTGCGGCCAGAGGGGAGGTTCGGACCCCTGGCCACGTCAGTACGTCAGTAGAACAGCAGTCCAGTGAGACGGCAGCACCTGCGGCCTTGCCAAGGCCGCCCATCGCCGGAGCTCACCCTCCACAGCTGACATCATACCAGCAAGAGTTAAGTATAAAATCACCGCCCAGAGAAGCCCCCCTCCATCACTAAGTCGTCAGCAGTTAATCCGAGTAACCAAATTATTACAGTACCACACCTCGGAAGTGTTAATGTATGTTTTTTTTGTTCAAACTCGAGACAATATATCTATCCTTCCAAATGAAACTGCAAAGGACTACATTATTGCAAACCCCTTAACCTTCAGGCATCATATAGTCTGTGCCTGGAGGCATTAACTACTACACTATAAGCCACCCTGTCTTCCACAGTGGCGGTACAGCATCATAGTCAATGAAATACAGATTATTTATATTACCAATGAAACTTACCAATATCAGACGAAACATAAAATGAATATTAAATAATAACAGTTTCATATTTATTCAGAGTGCAGTATCTATTCGTCCTTAAAATGAAAAAAAAAAAGTATTACTTAATCCCTTCAAATGGAGTGTTTGCTATAAGTACCTTAAAGTTGGTAATTTTACCCTCCCTGCTAATACTACAACAAACTTTCTTTTATACAAACATTAAAAAAAACTCAATGTCAATATTAGATTTAAGCAATTGGATAATCATAGCACTTAACTTTATCTGCTGTTCTTCATCTATGTGAAGTTCCACTTCACGTTATTCTCTTGCAATTAGACACTGGTAACATTGATGATATTGCTGCATAATGATTTCAGTTCTGCACACTTCCTTTAAATAGTTGAGAATTTTTCTTTGTATTTTCTAAGTCATATAGTAGGCTTGACTCAGGGAAATAATTGGCAATCAAGGAGTGTCTACGTTCTCTCCTGGAAATCAGTAAGTCTTGAAATAATGGATCTTTTGGATCATACTTGAAATAAATATGAAGGGGGTTATCTTTCCTGTACTGATGACACATGATTTCTAACCATTTCACAGGAATAATATTCACAACCTCTTCTTGTTTTTTAAAATACCTGCTAGCATTGATTTGAAGTCAAGAATCACTAAATTATCCCTCCCGCTTTAACTTCGTACTTCCTTTCTTTTGGAGCTAGTCTTATTACAGCATATTAGCTTGAGGGATCTTAAATGTCTTCATTTCTAGTGGCTGTTTCAATTTTCGCATAGACAGAGTCGCATTCCATCTGTAAGTGCCTTGGTTCAAAAAAATAATTGGTTAATTAAAGGGATATTCAATACCTGCACAGCATAAAGACACATAGTAGCAACTATTGCATGACGGTTATTCCTACAACAAGAATCGTACATTAAAACCCATTCTCGATCGTTTGCAGAAGAGTCCTTCATAAAATCAAACAAACAAGAGGCTGCTTCAATGGAACGTCTCCTTGCAACTGCCTCATGCCACATATGATTGACGGCTTTCCTAGTAGCTACATCATGAACTGTGCGATTATATACTGATAACCTGCGTTTATAAAATGCACTAGAGCCTTAGCATTTATCCATAGGTTGTATATAACGGTTTCAATGTCAAATTGTATAATCTGACATTTATTATTTTAAGCTTTTGATTAAAAGTCATCTTTCATATTCCGCGCACATTCTTTTCTTTTAATGATTTTCATATAAGATTCTTGCTCTTTTTCTTCATCATTTAACATTTCAAACTTATAACATTTGTCACTTTTTTTTTCTTGGGTTGTGTAAAATTATATGTTGAAGTTTTGAATAAATACATTTTACATTTTTGAACACACTTTGTGCAATAATTTTTCTGCATCCACGATTTTGCTTTCCTTATATTATCACTTCTAGTTTGATGTTCTTGCCATGTTTGAATTTAAATGTTTTCAGTATTTATATTCTATTCATTTGAAACTGTTTTCTGTCTTCGTCCTCTCCTTGGCATTTCTTTACCTATGTCACTCTGAACGTCTTTTTCATTGTATTTTTCCGATGTGTTAAGGGGTTCACTATACCTGTGGGGTTACATGATTCTGCATCTTCCTCGCAGATATCCTGTACCACTTCAGCTCCCTTACATACAACGTCTTAGGGTTGTCGATTATTCTCTGGTGTAGTGGGTTGGCAATATTTTTTGTTCACCAATAGAACATGTAAGTGATGTAAAGTGAACATATTGTAATTTAAATCAGGGAAAGAAAATATGATTACAATTTCAACTATCACATAAAAATAGCCAAAGAGTCGATGGACAAATCAAATCAATAACAGAATATTTAAATTAATCTAGAAGCCCAAATTATAAGCTTGATGCACTATAAAAATTAACACTGTATTATGCATTGTTAGTAGTGCCATAATGATTGCGTATTTGTAATTTCATAAATATAACAAATATGAAACGTTAATATAGTTAGCTTTATCTTATAGCGCACTGACATTAACTGATCAATGATTTTGGCAATTTGATACTCAAATATTTTGTTCATTTTCAGTTATTATTATCTACCATGTGTATCCTGATAAAATGTTTACCAAAATCTACCTATTTTAAGTAATTAGAGCTGCATGATGAACTCGTACTATCGTCATTTTCAAGAGGCTGAAATTTTGGATCATTAACCTCGTAGTACAATGCATCAACATCTCCATCTTCATTACTGCTTTCTCAAGATGCATGATGGATAACCAACTATACAAAAAACAGATTCATCCATTGCACTCATAAAGAAAAGTAAAAGTAAATTATTTTCCATGAATGGGCATTATGCAGACGTGTAGTCGAGCTGGAGTATAAGTACTTTTATAAAAGAGTCTGAACACTAACACAACTATAAAATATTGTTTAGTGACAATTGTAATACAGACACGATATAAGATGTTTTAGAATTATTTAAATGGACGAATTACATAACGGGATGGTGAATCTTCAGTAAAAATAATCATAGCATCAATGTCAATAGGGTTTTGTTGTTAAAAAAAGTCCTGGCACACATTTTTTTTTACTTCTACTCTGCATTTATGGCCATTGTGAAAATGTTACATTTGTGTACATTATTTTACGTATTTTAAAAGCCACTTACATGTGTCTTGGATGATGATGGCTAAACAGTTAGAAGCATCACCTGGTTATTTTTTTCTACTGATGGCGACTGATCAGTATTATTTCCATTTTTTCTTAAGTTGTTGGTGTTAAAGTCGAACAGTTTGCACTAAACGTTTTAACATTATTCATACTATCATTTGTATTCCTGATAATGCTTATTCTAATAGTATATTGCTCTTGCTAACCGACATTGTTGCAAGCACGAGTCAAACCTTCCATACCGTTTTCACAATACAATAATGATGTAAACAAAAGATTATTAACTCCGAGGTGCTGACCACATGACAAATATAATCCACAACATGCAGTAACAAACAACCGTATCTTAATATGCCGCTCTTTTACTTCATAAGTTTAAAAATCTAGTTAGTGTCAAAAAACTTCAGTTGGTGTATATGGCCATTCGACATTATATACATATTGAAATTCTGTAGTTACGGCTGTACAAAACTCAAAACCCGTTGTAGAAATTCAAACTATTCTTTGACACAATAAATATTATACCCCACATGTACTAATAGTGGCCTTAAGTCAAAATTAAAAATTTTGTTAATGCGGTGCTTTGACACTAAGCCCTCGCTCCGCTAATTCTACGTTCTGAACACCTTTCATGCCAAAAAAATATTTGTGCATTCCACGGAAATGTATTAGTTGTTTTCATTTTCCATAAGTAATTATAGTTTTACGTAAACAAACGTTTTTATAAAAGCTTTATTTTATTTGATCAGAAATTTAGAAACACCTTACAATTTACCTTCATTTAGTATTTCATAATTTAAAAAAGCTGTCGTTTTTAGCGTCCCGCATTGCATGAATGCCACCAAGACGCACTGCTAAGGGATGCGTATCAATAAAGATTTTACAAAGTGTGAACTAGAATAATTAAAACTATTAAACAACGACATTGACATAACTTACCCCACGAAATAATTTCGGAAAGCAATGACAGGAAGTTTTAGTAGTACGGTTATGCCGGTTCTCAAACAGTGAGCCAGGAATTTGGCGAATATTTCAGCCAGCTCTTGGTGTTCTTTCACTCAAGTCACTGCAGACACCCAAACAATCATTGTTATTTTTGTTATTGGTTAAAAATGAATTCTACTCTTATTATATTAACAATTAAAATGTTCCCAGTTTAGAATATATTCTAAAGTAAACCTACGCAATTTTCAATTAAATGAATGAAAACTGACAGCTTACCCATATAGTTACTTTTTCTTTGCAGCTAATTTTTTTATGAAACGGGTTTCAATTATTTTTTAATGTAGCAATGATTTGTAGCCATTATATTTCAGTTCATCGACACCTGAGGCCATTGCTTAGGTCACACGTATTAAACTTGGTTGACGTTCAACTGGAATGAGAAAAAATTTAATAAATTAGACAATATTACTAAACTCTGTTCGATATCCTATCGTGTCCGCGAATCAATTTATTTTATGTTTTGTAAATGTTTTTTTTATCATAGGCTGGTAACCTGTTCCAGAAAGAATATTTCACTTATATTTAAAATTGCCATGTGTTAGAATTATGATAATATGTTGATGGGTCCCGGGTCCCGACAGATATTTTTCGTCAGAAGGCACACTCTGTCGAAACTCACAGGCTGGCTACCGCAAAAAAACATATTAAGGGTTTGGCGAGCATGCTAGAATAATGGTGCCAGGATTCCAAGGCGGAATGAACACGTGGTGTAGAGGCCACAAGCGGAGGAAGACAGACGCAGCTGCGTCTCGTAACTACAAGGGGACGCTAAGCTCAAACCAACAGCTGCGTCTCTCCCGAGATGGCTACCGCAGTAAATGATGAGAGCTTTTGGCGGGCGTGCTAGAATAATAGCGACACGATATCCGGAGGCAGGAGAAACACTGTGCCGACCAAGGGGCCCACCAAGTGTCCCAGTACGTGCAGGACAGAGCACTTAAACTTTTATGCCAGAATCAAGGGACCACCAAGTATGCCAGCATGTGAGGGTATCCGGAGCGCCGAACACGTTTTGCGACCCAGAGGACGCGGCGGTCAACCCGACCACGTGCAGAGATGATGCGAGTTTAATATGGCGAACGAGCTTACAAAAACACTAGGAAAAGGAAGGAACGGGGCAGTCGGTCGATGTGAAGCGCAGAGTGTGGAGTGGCGCCGGCAGGAACGAGTCCGAGAGAAGACGTTGAGATGTCAATGCCGGTCAGCGAGGAACGGTCGCAGCCCAGGCGTCGCAGTCCGTCCACCGAGTGACGGAGCAGTCCCCAAGGTCGCCGGCTGGGAGATCAACCATCGCCTCGAGACAGCTAAGTAGAGACATACAGGAAGTGTGACGAACCTTGCTCCCCACGGCGCAAATCGCCGCGTCAAGCCCTACATAGCCTACGAAGCGAGGGGGGGGGGAGTGTAGTCTCGTGTGTTCATGTAGAAGTTAACCTGTTAAGCGAAAATAAAACTGAGATATGTTAACTCGCAAAGAAGGTGAATTTATTTGGTAAATTGGACCTAGGGATATTAGCGTCAACATATTCCTACGCCCTAACACTGAGGGCTAGCATCAATTGCTGGCGCCTTACACCAAGAGCATGCTCAATACCTACTTATACGCCATAGCACTGGGGAGGTATCAATGCGTTTTACAGAGATTTTGTAAAAATGTTTGTTTGTAATTAACCATTTCAGTCACAGTGTCCTATCAATGGAAGGTCGCACAGGAAGTCGCTTTAATGATTTGCAAAATACACAGAGTAAAGCGCGTCCAATAAGGGAATAATATCAAGTTTGAGAGGGGCACGGTGGTGTAGTGGTTAGACAACTCGCCTCAGACCTAGGCGAACCAGGTTCGAATCCCTGTGGTGTCGCTCCCAAATTTTCGCATGTGGGAATCATGCAGAATACTGCTGCTGGTCAGCATTTTCATTCCGGCGCTGCTCCATACTCACCTCGCTTTCAAGACCATCAGCTCTCAAGACCTCGATGTTAAGAGCCACCCAAATATCATCACTACTTTAATCACTCAAGTTTGAGAGTCATCATTCGTGATTGAGGCTGTATTCTGATCTCTCACAAACAGCTATTGCTAGTAACACAAAGCGAAGACACAGTTTTGTTAGTCCGGGTATTATACTGACACTAGCAAAATTCTAAACAAGTAATTGTTTGTTACAATGCCTAAGCGATATTTTGTATTTGACTGAAGGGTTTGACAAAGACTAATTAAATGTAATGTGTAGAGATATGAAGAAATGAGAGTATTACCGTGGTGTGTTATAGTGGTTTCGCATTTGATAGAGGAGTAAGGTAACATTTATAGAATCCAACAACTCCTATAGTTATTATTAGGGTAATATGGGTAAAGGTATATTCCTGTCTATAAAATTGAACATTTGTTTTGCACAGAACAGGCGACTGCATTTATTTTAAAGTTAAAATTGTATTGGAATAAACTGATTAAAAATTAATAATTTTGTTTTATTTGTTTAAGGTGATTCAGTTATGCGACTACTGTTGGTTGTATTGTTCTCCCTGATTGCAAATACATCAGCTGGAGTCGAGATCATCAGAGAAAATACCGACAGTAACCAGGTTCTGCAGTTTGTCCGGCAAACAATGACTATAGTCAACAGGCACATAAGGGACAAAACAGGAACTGTTGTGGTGTACGCTGATGTCGACCTTAGCACCACACAGGACTTATTTCTCAGCTCGCTACATTCATCAACAATGCCGCTGTACGTTCTTAACCAACCAGCTCCCTGGAATGACCGCATGCCCAGACGAAGCGCAGCGTTTATAATTCTGTCTGACAGCGGTGACGTCAATGTGTTTATGGATCACTTATCTAAAGTCTCTCTCCTCCCCATGTGGAACACACGATCAGAAAATATATTTGTTTCCACCGATTTCACTACCCATTACACTGATATTACTTTACCATTACTGATAGCCAGCTGGAAAACGTATGAAACACTGAAAGCAGTAGTGATAACAAGAAGAGATGTTAAATTGGGTAAGTGTGTTGTGGCCAAAAGCTTAGATACACTTATTTGTGGAGGAAAGCTAAAAGATATGACGAACCCTGGAAATGTGTATGAAAAATCATTCGACGGAATGGGCTACCCGGTTTCATGTGTTGCATTTGACTATCTCCCATTTTCCTCCGAAGTGACGGAGCTAAACGGAGAGAAACACGTCGGTGGTATGTTAGGTGTTTTTATGAGTATGATGGCCAAGGCAATAAATGTTACTATAACCAGTGATCCTAGTTCCGTGAGACAGCTGTCAAATTGGGTACTGCCATATTCCTTCAATAAATCATTCGATATTATCCAGCCTTTGGGTATTCTCCAGTCAAGTAATATAAGGGATGTCCTTTACCCGTACGCCATTGAAAAACTGGTGCTGATTGTGCCGAAGGCCCAGCAAATGCCAGATTGGGTCAAATTGCTACTGCCATTTACATATCAGCTCTGGATAACATATATATGTACCTTTCTGGTTCTTGTTGCATTTGGGAGGTTGTATTCATGTTTCGCTGGGAGACAGACACCAAACTTTTTAATGTGTTTAGAAATATTTAGACTATATTTTCTTGGAATATCATATCATCGGGTAACATCTTCTAATTTCAGACTCTGCATATTATCTGTAATGATATTCAATATTGTTGTGAACAACGCGTATTCAGGATCGTTCACTAGTTATATGACTGTACCACAATACTATGCTGACTTGAACACCATTTCGAGCATTGTTGATGGAGGTTTATATGCTGGCATTTCTTCCCAGTACGGTTCTGATATGATAGCAGATTTGTCCTCGTTGATTACAGATACTGATTCTGACGACGAAATTTCGTCTTTAATATTGGACAGATTAGTTCCCCTCAACACAGTGGAGGAAGGATTGCATGTCGCAATAACTCACAGGAATTTAAGTGTTCTGCATTTTTCTACTGGAGCAAGGTATGAAGTAAGCAAACCAGAAAATTATGCAGACAGTCGACCGCTATTGCATATAGCAGAGCAGAGTATCTTCAACCTCTACCTTGTTCCCATTATGCGCAGAAATTTTCCTCTGTGGGATGAATTAGAGTATGTAATGTGGGCCATTAGAGAATCAGGATTGTTAGAAAAAATATTCCGGAAGGATTTCCAGGCTGCTATATCAATTAAGCACACATCCCCCAACTTCATGATTCCTCTTAATATCAGACACTTGCAAACAATTTTCTTTTTTCTTGGTTTAGGAAACTTAATCAGCATCGCAGCATTTACGTTAGAATTAATGTATCCGCAATGACAGTCATCACGAATTTTGTAATCTCTCCTCAAAATATGGGACTTTATTTAAAGATACAAGTACCTTTACACACGTATAAAATGTGTATCTGTTTCTCATTAATAATGTTTGTAACATTACGTTTTCAGAAATATTATTATGCCCTCATTACCTTTTGGTTTTGTATTATTTATTTGTGGTGACGATTAAGTGAGACAACTTTTAATTTAAGATTTAATATGTAATTGAAGCGAAGTGCCAAGCATATTTGGTTATGTCACGAGTTTATTGACATAGGAATAATTTAGAGGTAATAACTATTATTATTTTTATTATATATTTTGTCATTAGAGTTGATCAAGTATTGCATTGTTTCATTTTCAGATAAAAGTTTCGAGTTATTGTTCATTTGGTCCTTAGAGGGTAGAAAGTATTGAAATTTGTAATTGAAGTGAAATTTAAGAAACGTTTCCTGAATGTCTCACATCTCGCCATTTATGATTGGATGAGTAGTGTGGCGTGGTCAGACGACAGCCTATCAGAGTGCAAGCAACAATAGAAGTGACGCTGGTGTTTGATTCGAACTTTTTTCCAGTAAGAAATACCGCAACCACCGTCGAGAACGGACGCGTGATTGCAAGATTGAGAAATTTTTATAATACAGCCAGTCAAAAGTTTAACGTACGTACTTAGCAGCCGTGGCTTAATTTCCATAACATTTTCTGATTGAACATTACCTTTTACTAAATTATTTTCCGCCCACATATATAGCCAATAGGGCGTATGCATCCTCGAGTTTACCTCCTTCGTAAATTTATACGCAAGCAGTTAATCTATAATTGCTGCAACATGTTTTAAATTAAATCCGCAATAATATAAAACGTGCCATATTGTATAATTCGTTGGAGAAGAAGAACGAATCCATAAAAAGGACAGCAGAATTTTGGCCTCTTAATTTTACTCAAAATGTTGCATCTGTTATTTCTTATAAAATTTGTTATATGTATTTTTTCCTAGCGGTAATATTTCACATTCAAATTGTCATTAAGTTATTTAGCCACCCAGACAATCATTCCACTATATCAGCAAATGCCAAACACATTGAAAAAATTGTACATTTCTTTAACTTAAGTTGATGGTTGATGGCTGAAAACAAGGTGTTTATCTTACTGTTACTAAGTGTTATGTATTTTTCTATTGTCAACATGTAAACCAATATTTAACGAAAACAATGACAAAATCATATGTTTTATAAACTTTGAAGGTTTTTTAACAATTATAATCGTCTAATTTTTAAATATGTAAGTTTGTTATATTGATTAATGTGGGCAACAAAATGATTGGTGATTATTAAGTTGGGCCAAGAATGTAAAAGATGCATTGTGCTTACAATGAAAATTACATTTGTGTTAAAATGAAACAATAATTTTGAATTTTTACATAAAATGTGTGCTTATATTACAAATAAAAATATATGTAAAAGATTACTTCTAGAGTGGCCAGCCAATTTTTAGGAACTTAGCACAAACCTTGAATAGTTAGCATTCTTATTGGTTATGGTTTTAATGTTCATGTTAAAAAAATAAAAAAGTTAAATTGAAAAATCTTTTATTTTGAGCTATTTTAGCCCAATTTCAAAGTGGAATGAACATTACCATTATGAACAAATAAAAATACAGGATATTTCTCTTTAAAATACAAAAAATAGTGATAAATATCCATAAGTGCAAAAAAAAAAAGGGCAATTTTTAACCATAATAAAAAAAACTGATGTACGTATAATAATAAGATTGTACGTTAATCTCTCTAAATATCTTAATATATTGATANTGTAAAATTTATATATATATATATATATATATATATATATATATATATTACACGAAAAAAAACACTGCAAACTAAGATATAATGAGTGGAGTTATGAACATATAAAGATAATATTTATCCCTATCATAAACCTTAATAATCCCCCTTAATTATAACGTTCAACTTAAGATAAGAGCGCATCATGAAGAGTCTGTCCATTTGTCATCATTTCTACCTTCATCCGTTAAATCAATAAATTTACATTATTTGTTTTATGGCAATTTAAACACAACTTTTTATCATGTTCAAGTAATACGATATTTTACCTGTTATGTAAGACAAAATTAACTTTTTTTTACTATACTTAGAAATGAATCATTTAGATATATGTAACTGTAAACCATTTATAACTATGTAGCTCTGAAAGTTATGTAAATTCATTAGAATTTTTTCAACTTACTGAGTAGGGCTTCTATGCTGGTTATTTTTATTTATATAATTTTTTTCAGGGAAACCAAATATAACAACTGGAATAATCTAACATATCGCTGAACAATTCCCCTACCCCCGCTTAACCATTCCCTTATATTTTTATTTCGTCGAACTCGTTCGGTGATACTACATATGAAACCTAGCCAACGCAGTGACAACATAAGAACTTCTGCAGGTCAACTGTAAATGGTGAGAATATTCTCAGGATGTACAAAACCAGTCCTTCCTTGTGCCCTATTAGACGTCTTATAGCGAACCTGTGAGGGACATAATGCCTTCCTCAGACCGCCTATGGACCTCTTAGGGAATGCCAGAGGACATCCCGGGATGGACTATCAGACGACATTCCAGGATGATCTTCTAGAGCTCATACCAACTTCAAAACTGTTATCAGGAGAAATTCATGTTTCTGTCAAGAGTTTCAAAACAAATTAATGTGCTACATGTCATTATGTATAATTCCAACGTGATGTTAAGCATCTGACGGTTTACCTATGTAGACTTTTTCTGTTGCGACACATTTTTTCTTGGAGTTTTATTGCTAGAGGGATGTAATGGAAATTGAGAATAGCCATTAATAATGAACCATTTTATATAGCATTGACGTTTTTTCTGTGTAATTGCCAACAGTGGAAGTATTATATGTATTTTATACAGCGTACAATTGTTATTACCGTAACATGTATTAAGGGCTACGTTTTGTATCTTTGTTATTTTTAACGGCCGCTACAAGTTGTTTGAAAAACTTGTTACCTAGATGGTCACAATTCCACTCTAAATGATGTCACTATGCAAATGTAATTGAGTGTTTACTAAGTAGGTACATCCTATTTGTGCTCTCAAGATGTATCTGTACATTGGGGCTGTAATGCAGAGTTGTAAAAACATTTCCCAGACTAACTGAATGTTTGCAATTATGTGTGCATAATCGTATACGAATTAATATTATTTTTACTGTTTTTTCATTATTCATAACAACGTCACCAGAATACAGCGATTAGTAAATTAATTTGGATGCAGTTATGCAATAGTTAATAATGTTAAGTCTACATAGAGAATGTGTTTAATTCAAACTAATTTTATGACGTGAGCGTCACAAAAAACCGTGACCACATAGACATCAACCAAAGTTGCGAACTTTTTGAAAGAGAGTCTGTAATCTGCCGCGCAAAAGTCACCAGATTGTAATAACTTTCTATTTTACATTTAATTTAGTAAGATATACAAAATATTAAAAATATGTTTGGAAATTATATGACTCTTTATAATATGCCAACACCTATGTGTACTAAAAACTTCTGTCAGAAATAAAAAATATTGTAATCAAAAGTAAACAAATTTCATTAGAAATATTTTACTCATCCATTTCCTAGACATACATACAAATGCACAAAATTCTCAATCTGATAAAAAGATATTTTAATTCGTTCCTACACAAGGGTTCCACTAATTTGGTTCCTTACTCGGGCAAATGTCACTGTACAGAGGAATATATGTAACCAGATAAGAACTTGCACTCAATAAGTTATATACAATTAAGGTAATGCCTATATATTTTGAAGATGCGCATATTTTCCTGATAATGAAAAATCATAAAGGTTGAAAAGTACGGTAATCACATGATATTTGTATGGTGCGGAGAAAAGTTATTCAGTATCCATAAAATTACCAGCTCTGTCATAACATTTTTGTAGAAATCTCTAACTTTTCCACGTGTCACTGATGTGAAATTTGGCCACAATTCTATGTTCTGAAATCACTCGACCTGTTAACAAAATCGTTAAATTGGCATTTTCTGACAACACATGCAAAAGTAGTTGTTCTTGGGTTATGTTTATGATAATATAAATTTTATAAACCCTCAATAATCCCTTTATCTAAAGAAGCCATACTTGAATGAAATAGATTTTGATTCCCACAATAATATTGATTTTATATACAGACAGGAAGTAAAGTCCCAAGAAAATATGGTATAAATTGGACATAATTTCGTACACATAGATACAATCGGTGCATATGATTACAGTTGCAGTTATCTGCATTGGCTAGAACTGCGATCAATGTCCCTTTGCGGTTCAACCATTGTTACAGCGGTAGTGTTACTACACGTGTGCATAAAGACAGACAATGGTATTTAAAGATCTTGACACACGTAATTTTCTTTTTCTAGTGAAAGCAATTTTCATTCAAGTCAGTATGTATTCCAGCTTTTATGATTGACGACAAGAGTGCTGTGCTTACAGAATGAATATCAACCCCTGATTTGCAAAATCATGTTTCATGCAAAATGTCAGTACTAACAATTTGTTTCCAAACATATCATTTTTAGTTTTGTTGTGGCTCTCCACAGGCTACGCTAACACTTTATAAGGTCTATAAAGTGTTAAAAAACACTATCAGATGTTTGTTTCTAAATTATTTACGGACACAACAATATGTAAAAAAAAAAAGTATTTGGGCACAGTGAAAAATAAAACCGAGGCATGCAAAGAAACGTAATCAGCAAAGACATCAATGCACATATTGAAAATATGGAAAACTCTTTTCTAAGATTACAAAATTGTTAAGTTAAAGGGTTTTTTTCCACATTAATTAATGCCATTATAAGCAACGCATTTTGAATGCTGATGTTTCTCGATTCACCACAATACTAAGATGCACCTTGTAATGGTTTCATAACAGACATTATGTTTGTCAATATAATAGTCAATTTAATGTCAGATTATTTCAAATATAATTTTATAGTTTGCATTTTATTTAGGCTGTTGTAGTGATTCTTCCTTCACGGTAGTTATAAAATCAATTAATTTTTTTTAAATTGTGCAATGAATGATAATAGAAATCTGATACTTTACATGTATAGCAATTGAACTGATATGTGCGAATTTTCTGTTTTCCATTATGATATATGTTTCCTATTAATGCTTTTGGTAATTTTTTTCTGAGAGAACACTTTTGCAAATGTTTTTATTTTCCGAGAATCATGATGCTTCAAATGTGAGTGAGTAAAAATATTAAGATATATTATGTGACATAGTCTCTACTCAACCTCATATTGTATATGTAAGGTCGTCCACCAAAATATCAATGTATTCTGGCTGTGGAGTGGGGTGGTGCATATTGGAATTCGAGTAGTTAATGTATGCCATGTTCTGTGATTAATATATTAGTATATGTGCACATTCGCTTTCGTTGAAAATCCCGTAAGTTTGTCTGTTGTTTGTTTAGCTTAATTTGTTTTCCTTTCAACTCGTTCGTCCACATGCCACCATCGACTCGATCAGCCAAATAACCTTATTTTATTTTCAGTCGTTACAGACTTCCACGTCATTCTCACCCCTTATTCCAGTCCGATACAGTCTGGCGCCCGTGCGTGAGGCACTCTTGTATCATAATTTTGATTGCATTTATTGGTGGGGTAAGAGCAGTGACGAAGAAGAGGTACATATTTTCAGAAGTTCACTCCGCGGAACATTATTACACGAACATCACACAATGGCGTGGCATGAAGAACAGCTTAACTCTAAGCGATACCTCTGTGCCAGACAGCAAGACTAACACGACACTCACAGAAACGCTCGAAATCAATTCTCGTTTGAGAGAGAAAAATATTAATAATGACAATGCTGAAAATGAAACAATGTGAATACTTGAAGTATGATCATACTGCAGAGTTACTGAAACAAATGCAGGTTACATTGGTGTAGGAAATTCAGGCAGTAAAAACCTTAATGCAATTAGAAAAAAACACATGTTCAGTCAGTTAAAACTGATCTTCAAACTTAACTATATACGGTCTGAGCAAGTTTGGTAACACAAAACAAACGTGTTGAACACCTGACAAACACAGTTACTGCTGTGCTAAAGAGGTCAGGGATTTCCGGACACAAATTGAAGAACACCACAATGAAGTTATTAGCATGCAGGCAAAAGTCATTAGTTTGGAGAAAACATTCGACACTCAAATCACTTAAATAAAATCTGAGACAGAAAACCAACTTGAATCCCTCAGCGCCAAAGTTAACGAGGTACAAAACTACTTCGAAAGCACGTCACATAAATCGTGGCGAGTGTTAAAAAACAATTCCGTTAATAAGAGGCACAAACAAAATGCCTCAAACGTTAAATGACTATTTCAGAGTCCCGCATAGGCGAGTGTGAAAAATCAAGATCCGTAACCTGGAAAATAATGGAACGTTACATAATATTTTACATACAGTCGACCATTAGTTTAACTCTTTTTAGAAACACCACAATGATAGATCAGCGCAGACAAAGCAAACGGCGCACAAACATCGTGAGAACATAGATCGGGGCGTAAGTGAATTAACTTACCAAAATTATCAACAACTTGTATCAGAAAACTATAGAGTCGAGACGCTAGCACGAAGCATGCAGGGACAAATAAATGACTAGTGTAATGTTACAGTGATTGTTGAGCCAATAAATTCTATTCTGTAAATAAATCCTTTGAGATGTCTGTCTGTATACTTCCTCTTACCAATTACTAATGCAGTTTGATTCAATTCAAATTGGTAAGAGCATTTTATTCATATAATAGTGTTTGTCATTTAAACAAATTAAGATATAAACAAACACTTTTATCAGTGTTCACCATGAGACTTTGACAGTTGTGTATGTTTGGAGTAGGTAAATGTTGAGTACACGGGCATAAGATGAAGAAGCGGTCTAACTCATCTTCAGTCTTTAGTCCATACCATCTAACCTAAGCAGAAGTTCACGGGCTGCCAGTTCCACGTATGTAAATCACAGTGTACCGGCAAACACTGCTACATCCTCCAACTAAGCAGTGGTCCGAGAGTATGCCAACATTTCACGGCAAACTACATGGAAGTCCCGTTACCTACTTAAATCATTTAAATTAATATGCAGAGCTAGTTGAACTCAATGACACTGATGTATTACGTTTCTTCAATTGGAGTTTAAAATTCACTTCGTACTTTTGGCGGGTTGTTAATAAACACTCCATAACTACTTTCACTCAGTTCAAAACGGCATTTTCGGAACAATTTTAGATCGCTAAAGTGCAAGGTAACCGTAGTTTTCATACATAGTTTTAATTGTGTAAAGACAACTAACATTTTTTGCCTCCATACTACACTGAAATTTTGATTAGCTATAACTTTGTATGCAAGGAAGTTCCACATGCCAAATAAATGTCTTTAAATGAGATCTAACACTATTGACTTCATTTGGCTATACGCATTCTCATGTTCTTCTGTGTAGTATTCGAACTCGCCATTGTCGCCATAGCTGTCACATTATTTTAGAGGATGAACAGAATTATTTTCTGTTGCAAGTGTGGATGTGGGTGCAGTGGTTTACAAGTAAAGACCATCTATTCCCGGTCCTGCAGAGAGTGTCGAAATGGGTAGGATTTTAGTCATTGTTGTGGTGAAGGTTGTGAAGAGCATGATTTTGAATGTGGCACTGGAGCTTAAGTTGGGATGCTAGTTACTAGATTGTGGGTCGTCGCAAATTTCTTCCTGGTGTGGTTCAGCATAGTGTTCGTCTTTGATTACAGCTGTGAAGAGTTTCCTTACGTTGCACAGACAGGTATTTGTCCTAAAAAGCTGGCCAAAAGTACGCATCACAAATTTTAAGTAAAGTCTGTCTTTTGTCACTCAAACACAATGGGACTACCCCCTCTACACAATAACCAGTCAATCACGGCGTAAGGGGCCACCCTGCGCTCGCACTTAAGTCGGAATACATCTGTTGTGCGTGTCGCTCTATGAATTCTCGCCGTTGTATTTGGAATGTTCAAAACGTTTCTGTGTTGGGAAAGTGTTGTTTTGTGTGCATATTGACAGAAATTGCTATGGATTCTTCAGATGAATGTATGTGCATTGCTTTTAATAGTTGATTAAACTAATTCTCTTTTAAATACATCGAAAAAAATATATCAAAAAATATAACTATTTGTTAGTCTATTTTGGGATACATTTTCAGTTTCCGAGATGATTTTAATGAGAAGTTAAAGTGAGTTAAACTATATTGTTGGTTTCTACGCATTCCACATACATTCTAGTTGTAATATCCGCAACAAAACATTCCGACCATTTCGGCCTTTCTCCGTAATTGCCAAAATAAGTGACCAAGTAATAAAGTTAAAATCGCGTTTAGTTTCAAATAACATTTACTTAATAAGATTTGTGTCGTTTGTTTATAGATTTTACTGCTGAACTATTAATGAAGATTACCAGGGAAGCTACATTCAATATAATAAAGCAATGTGAGCATATAAAAATTGATGAGAAACTGGAGTTTCTTGAGAAGAAACTAGCGGAAAAAACTAAATGTCCCGAAGATAAACTGCAGTTACTTAGAAATAGTTTAAAATCATTTAAACGTTACTTTAAACTGAAGTGGAAATTTGCTAGCTACAAAAAGTGCCGTTTTAGAAGAAACAACGACTTTTGGCTAAAGGAAACAATAGCGCTGCCTATCTGGACAGTTCCGAGAACCGGTCGGCCGAGTAGGGAATTTGACGAAAGCAGTGAAGGGAGTAAGAGGCGCAAAACCGAACAACTTAGATCTGAGATATCTCACGAAATGTTGACGTATGCTACGCATATGAGCACACGGGCTGCTGGCAAAACAGATTTGTCTAAAATTATTAAAGACGCTTCTTTAACTCCAACTCGGGCTTCAAAATACAGAAGAAGAATAATATCCGCTGAGAAAGGCAGTACCCATCAAAATACAAAGCTTTCAACAACAAACGTTTTAGCTGTATTCGTGCGTGCTGACCTCACTTCTACTATTAGAGCTGCAAGTAAAAGCATGTACCCATGTTATTCACTAGTGGATACCAGTTTTTCTAATGATTCCCTTGATATTAGTGGTGTAAACAATGATGATGATGAAGATAATGAGAATTGTGACTCTGAATTATGCTATTTGATTATACGAATTATATATATTTTTTTGCCAATTTAACTATTTTGTTTGTTTTATTTCATCAATGCCTTTCATCTAGTTACTATGATACTGTATAATATCAACGTAAATTGCATATAAATCATATCAATACATGTTTAAACTACATATTAACTCTAAACAATAACTTAAACACACTTAAATACTTTTGGCCAGCTTTTTAGGACAAATACCTGTCTGTGCGTTGTGTCAAGTGGAGTTTTGTTGGTTTCACTATTAGCTTGTGCGCAGATTTCACTTATTCTTTCCATTACCTTCATTTTGAACTCTTATTTCATTGCTGGTGAACTGTAAAACTGCGACAAATTCTTGTTTAATTACAAAATTTTGTTGGTAAGTTTTACATATTTTGTAAATCTATATCGTTTGTTCATTTGCAAGTATAGCGTTCGTGGGAATAACGAAAGAAGTGTGTGTTGTCACAAATATAAAGTAAATAGGCAATAACATGATCGCGCGTCACTCATCACTGCTGGGAATTACACGCATTCCAAGAAGGACCTACCTGGCTCGAGAAAGGTTGCAAATTTAAACATTATAACATCCCGTAGAGCGTTATTCCTGCGGCGAACCTCAACAAAGAGGCAAATTTTATTATGACCAATGTAAATTAGTTTCCAGATTTTAATTTCGTAGATGTTCGAAGAGCTACATGTGCGCCATTAAAGTAGTATGAACAGGTGATTCGAATCTTAAATTTTAGATGAAAAATTTGTCGTGTAACGCCTTTTGGAGTAGAAGCCTCGCTGACCCCCTTCGCGAGCGCCTACGAGTTGACACGTGTCACGAAGCACGTGGACAGCCAGAACGGATCGCAGTTACGCGTGTCAAGGTTGTGCCGAGTAAGAGCTGGCATATCACCGGAGCACTCGGAAAGGGCTACGTAAATACGTAGGAAAGCGATAGAAATTGCAGAGCCAAGCAAGAGCACCTCTAGCTTCACGCCTGAGAAAACAGCTGACCAATTGAAAGTGGGGGCCACGAATACTCCTCACCCCTACCACCCTTGTAGCCAAACCACGGAAAAATAAGCTGAGATGGTAAATTCAAGGGGCAGATCACCACTTCTCCCGCCCCCGAACCTTCACGAACCATGGCACATGGCTGAATGGCTTTGTACTGAAGGCAACCACCTCCCCCTTCCCCCAATAAGAGAGACACTTAGGGAGGTAGGCTGGAGAGCATATAAGCCAATTTGCGCGAGAAGAGGGATGCAGTTCATTATCACCGCGCCGAGGGAAGAGTTGCGTCAAGGAATCGCGAGAGGACTTCAGAACGAGCCCAGAACAGCAGTCCAGGGGAGACGACAACGACAACATACACGGGCCTTTTCCAAGGCCACCCACATCGCCGTAGCTCATCCACAGCTAACATCATACCAGCAGAGTTAAGTATCAAGTCACCGCCCAGAGAAGGCCCCCCTCCATCAGGAAGTTGCCCACAGTTAACTTGAGTTAGCCAAAACAGAGTACCACACCTCGGAAGTGTTTCTGTATGTTGTTTTTGTTTAAACTCGAGACAATATAATTATCCAGTTAAGTTAAACGTATACAACATATCAGTATATACATTTACCGTAACAATGCAATAAAATAACAACGTAAACCTACACAGAGGCCCAAAAAATTAATTTATTTTAGAGTTATTATACATAAACATTATCTTTAATTCCATATACATTAACATAAAGAAAATACTCAGGAATATGAATTAAGCATCACCTGATGGGACAACCAAGACCTTGTTTGTATGCCTAAGAGTAAACACAATTAATGGCCGGAAAATTTTCCTAAATGAAGACATAAAAGAGACTCTTTTAAAAACTACTGCAACATGAATGGGTTTAACTAAATTTCTGATGACCCTAACCACATAAAGACAATAGGCCGTAGAGGACTACAATGATGATAGATCCGAAAACCTTGTATCTAGTAAAGGTTATTCCCGTTTCCTTATCCACCCCTCACTATTTCTAACATTCATCGTCTTTTCCACCTTACTTTTTATCTTATTTATTCTCTTTTATCATTTTTCTTTACTCTTGATAGATAAACAAAATATGGGGTGACAGTAACTAGCTGGAATTGGACTTATATCAAAATTAATTTTGTTTATAAAATTGTATATATTTGCATCCCGCGCAGTTATAATGAAACTGTTAATTTGAAGTTTTATTTAACAAAAATAACTTGATATATATAACATTTTAATTCTTCATATAAGATTAGCAACACATTTATACGTCATGTCAACAAATGTAAACAAACTTCAATATACAGAGAAAATTATTAGCAGCTATTTAAGACTTTCTAGAGGACTCTTTCTGAATTTCGTACACATAATCACAGCAAGAGCAATCGTCAACCAAATTCATAGATGCAATTTGAGTCAGCAACAGTAAACGCATAGACAATAGCACAAAAAAATTAACATAAGGACAACATAGATTATTCATAAACACTTGATGTACACATAGAGACACTTGCATAAGCATAATAATATTCGCTATTATTGGACTCTTCATTGGTAGCTCAATTGCAAAAACAATATTCAGACAATCATATTCTTCATCATTAGCGTCACAGCATGAGAGTGAGTAGTAAACAATTCCTCTTCATTGACACTTTGGCATGGGAACATATTCTTCATATTCTAACATTATAGTAATCGAAAAAGGAGTATTTCTTGCAAGCTTGTTTACCCAACAGGTTGTTTATATTTCCTTTATTGAGTAAGGTCGTATCTGCTTGCAGGTAGGCTGTTCATGTCATCCAGTTCTCAGCAGTTTTCTTTCACTATGTTTATAACTTTAAATGGGCCTTCTTATAGCAGGAAACATTTCTTGGTTACGTGTCTCACAATTTACGGACATTGTATGCTTTTGTCAACACTAACACGCCAATTTTTAAACGATTCAAATTGGATAGTTTCTGTTACTTCCTACAGGTTCAGAAGTTTTAAACAATCTTCATTTGTTAACCCAAATATCTCTTCCATCAACTGGTCTTGGTTAGTCTTCAGGCGGGATGCTTCATCCTCGTTCAACTGCGGTAGGAGTATGGCGAGGTGTTCCGAGCCCTTGGAGACCCATTTCGCCAATCCTCGATAGTTTAACTTCACTTTCTCTCATTTGTATACATCTGGAAGCTGTCCAGACGATACGCTGTTGGCTAGACAGTGGCCAAAATTGGGTGAAAACGGGTTCAGAGTACTGACATTACCCTGACACTCATGTGAAATATAATTGCTGGCTACCGTCACATTGCTAGGCTGGATTACTGGGGTATTACCATAATACACATGTGGTAATGGATGTGGAGGTTGAGTCAAGTGCGGGATCATCCCTGGGACTTTCACAGGCAAGAAGTGTACCACAGGAGCATATTTTCATTTGAGTATCCTCCAGTGCTGGCGTAATCTGCGTTCACAGTGTTTTTTCGGTAGTTCCTTTCGCTGGTATTATTTCTGTAATTATTATATAGCTTCGGATTTGATCGGTTATTGCAGTAGTAAGGAGTAAAACGCTGATTACGATTATAACCACTATAGGTACGGCCATTATTAGACTGAATAATGCCCTAACCCTGATTTTGTTTTTGTCTCTGTGCATTTCGATATTGCACATTTAATGTGTTTACATAAGGCTTGCGTAAAACATTATATACATTAGGCTCTTCAACATTTGAATTGTTCCCTTGTGTGTACGATGGCTGTTTCCTTTTTTCGAAACTGCCTCTCTTGATAACGCATTCGATTATGTCTTCTGCCTTTATAATTGGTATATTCGTAAAATGTGCGTACCAAACTCCGCCAGATTAGAAATTGGCCGGTTCGCCCATTGCAATTTATATTGGAGCGGCAACTGTAATGATATGAGATATACAAATCCGGCATCATTCATGGAAGGTGACAGGTGTCATATCCCCTAATACATGTTGTCGAAATGTTCTCCAAGTGAGCACTTACGTATCGGGTCAAATTTTTTGATATGTAATATGGCCCTACGGTTACCTTGCACTTTAGCGATCTAAAATTTTTCCGAAAATGCCGTTTTGAACTGAGTGAAAGTAGTTATGGAGTGTTTATTAACAACCCGCCAAAAATACGAAGTGAATTTTAAACTCCAATTGAAGAAACGTAATACATCAGTGTCATTGAGTTCAACTAGCTCTGCATATTAATTTAAATGATTTAAGTAGGTAACGGGACTTCCATGTAGTTTGCCGTGAAATGTTGGCATACTCTCGGACCACTGCTTAGTTGGAGGATGTAGCAGTGTTTGCCGGTACACTGTGATTTACATACGTGGAACTGGCAGCCCGTGAACTTCTGCTTAGGTTAGATGGTATGGACTAAAGACTGAAGATGAGTTAGACCGCTTCTTCATCTTATGCCCGTGTACTCAACATTTACCTACTCTAAACATACACAACTGTCAAAGTCTCATGGTGAACACTGATGAAAAAGTTTCTTTATATCTTAATTTTTAATGACAAACGATGTTATATGAATAAAATACTTTTGCCAATTTGTATTTAATCAAACTACATTACAAATTGGTAAGAGTAAATTATACACAAATCTCAAAGCATTTGTTTGGAAATTAGTTTCTTAAACTAAAATCCAAACCATGCGTTTTCGCTAGACGTGTTGGCAAAAAATCCGTTCAATATTGGGGCACAAGGATTGGTTGTGCGCAGCCAGCGAGATTAGTCTACCTCATCTTTAGTCGATGGTATGGACAAGATTGCATTACGGCTGGTGGTAGGTAAAACTGGCAAATTTCTTGGCTAAACATTCACCGTAACATTACGCAAGTCAATTATTTATCCCTGCATTCATCTCGCCAGCGTATCGACTTTGTTGTTTACTGTTACCAGTTGATCAGTAATATGTATGGTAAATCAATTCACTTACGCCCCGATCTATGTTGTCACGATGTTTGTGCGCCGTTTGTTTTGTCTGCGCTGATCTATCATCGAGGTGTTTCTCAAAAGAATTAAACTGAAGGTCGACTGTGTAAAATATTAAGTAACGTGTCATTATTTTCCGATGTTACGGATCATGATTTTTCACACTCGCCTATTCGGGACCCTTAAATGGTTGTTTAACAATGTATGTAATTTATTTGTGGTTCTTATTAACGGAGTTGTTTTCTAACTCTTGCCGCAATTTATGTGACGAGGTTTCAAAGTTTCTTTGTACCTCATTAACCTTATCACTGAGCAATTCAATTTTGTTTTCTGTCGCAGATTTCATTTCAGTGATTTGCGTATCGAATATTTTCCCTAAGATACTAACTTGTGCCGCCGTGCTAATAAACTCATTATGCTGTTCTTTAATTTGTGTCCGAAAACCCTCGACCTCGTTTTACAAAGCAGTAACTGCGTTTGTCAGATTTTCATAACGTGTGATTTGTGTTACCAATATGGCTTGGACCGTCGGTATTTTACTTTGAAGATCAGTTTTAACTGACTGCATATCTGTTTTTTTCTGATTGCATTTAGGTTTTTACTGCCTGAATTTCCTACATTAGTGTAACCTGCATTTGTTTCAGTAACTCTGCAATATGATCAATATTACTAGTATTCGTATTATTACCGTTTTCAGCGTCGTCATTATTAACAATTTTTTCTTTATCAAACGAGAATTAATTTCAATCATTTCAGTGGGTTACGTATTAGCCTCACTGAAAGAGGTTTCGCTTAGATCGTTGTTGTTCTTCATGCGACGCCATTTTGTGATGTTCGTGTAGTAATGTGCCGCGGAGTGAACTTCCGAGAATATATCTCTGTTCTTTGTCACTTCTCATACCCCAACAAGAAATGCAAATAAAATTATGATACAAGAGTAATTTTCAACTCGAGCCGCATGCACGGGTGTCAGTCTGTGTTGGACTGGAAGAAGGGTTGGGAAGGTTTCGGAAGTCTGTAACGACTGAAAAACAAAAGATAATTGTTAGCTGTTCCAAAATCGATGGTGGCGTGTGGACGAACGAATGGACAGGAAAACAAATGATGGTAAAGAAACGAGGGACAAACTTACGGTGTTTTCAATGAAAGCAAATATCCACATATCCTCTTATATTAATCACAGAACATGTGGTACATAAACTTCTCGAATTACAATATGCACCACCCCACTCCACAGCCAGCACACATATTGGTTACAATATTACAATTACAATATTGGTGGACGACCCTACATATACAATATGAGAATGAGTAGAGACTATGCCGCATAAACAACTTTAATATATTTACTCGCTGACATTTGAAGCACGATTATTCACGGAAAATAATTAAAATTTGCAGCAGTGTTCGTTCAGAAATAAAATATTTAGCAAAACCATTAATAGAAAACCTATATCATAATGGAAAACAGAAAATTCTCACATATAAGTTCAATTACCATAAATATCAAGTATCAGTTTTCTATTTCCATTCATTGCACAATTTTAAAAAACTTTATTAATTTTAAAACTACCGCAAAGGCAGAAACACTACAACTGCATAAAAAATACAAACTATAAAATTTATATTTGAAATAATATGACATACAGTGACTATTATAATGGCAAACATAATGTCTGTTATGAAAACATTACAAGGTGCATCTTGGTATTGTGGTGAATCGAGAAATTTCAGCATCCAAAATGCGTTGCTTATAATCGTATTATTTAATGTAAGAAAAAAACCTTAAACTTAAGAATTTTGTAATAATAGAATACAGTTTTGAATATTTTTAATATGTGCATTGATGCCTATGCTGGTTATCTTTCTTTACATGCCTCGATTTTATTTTTAGCTGTACTCAAACTCTGATTAACATATTATTGGGTCCGTGAATAATATAGAAATAAACATCTGATCGTGTTTTAAAACATTTTATGGCCTTTATAAAGTGGTAGGGTAGCATGTGGAGAACCACAACAATATTAAAAATGATATAGTTGGAAATAAACTTGTAATTACGGACATTGTGAATGAAATATGATTATGCAAGTCAGTGGTTGATATTCATTCCGTAAGTACATCACTCTTTTCATCAATTGTAAAAGCAGACTTGAATAAAAATTGCAATCACTAGAAAAAGAAAATTGTATCTGTCAATGTCTTTAAATACTATCCAATGTTTTTATGCACACGTATATTAACACTACTTCTATAACATTGGTTGAACCGCAAAGGCACATTGATCGCAGTTCTAGTCAATGAAGATAACTGCAAATGTAATCATTTATCCACCGATTGTATCAATGTGTACGAAATTATGTACAATTTAAAGCATTCTTTTTGGTGACTTTACTCTCAGTTTGTATACATATATGTGTGTGTGTGCATATATATATTTAAGATTATTGTGGTGAGCAAAATCTTCTTCTTTCTAGTTTGGTCTCTTTAAATAAGGAGATTATGAGTTTTTTTTATAATTAGGTTATCGTAAACATAACACAAGAACAACTACTTTTTCTTGTGTTGTCAGAAAATGCCAACTTCACGATTTTGTTAACAGGTCAAGTGATTTGAGAACATAGTCTGGTGGCCAAATTTCATTTTAGCGAAATGTGGAAAATTTAGTCATTTATGTACAACTGTGGTGACAGAGCTGGTGATTTTATGGAGACTGACTAATATACCTCCCCACCAAACAAATATTATGTGATTACTGTATTTTTCTGTCTTTAGGATTGTTTATTATCTGGAAAATGTTATGTGTATCTTCAAAATATGTAGGCATTACGTGAATTGCATAGCACATATCAAGTGCAAGTAATTATCTGGTTATAGTTACTTCTCTGTACAGTGACATTTTCACGAGTAAGGAACGAAATTTGAGGAACCCTATTGTAGGAATGAATTTAAATATATTTTATACTGTTTGAGAATACTGTGCATTTGAATGTATGCCTAGCAAATGGATTAGTAAAATAATTCTAATGTAATTTGTTTACAATTGTTTATCATTTTTGTTATTTCTGACAGTAGTTATTAGTTAGTACACATGGGTGTTGACATAATATAAGGAATCGTAAATAACTTCTAAATTGTTTATATATTATTTTGTACATTTTACTAAATTAACTAAAAAATAGAAAATTATTACAATCTGGTGACTTTTGTGCTGCAAAATACAAAATTCTTTTCAAAAAGTTGCCAACTCAAATTTATGTCTTTGTGTTGACGGTGTTTGGGTGAAGCTCATGCTATGAAATCAGAGTGAATTAAATACGTAGTCTAGGTAGAACAAACATGATTAACTATTGCACAACTGCTTCCAAATTATTTAACTGTTCTCTGTAACCCAGTGTTATTGTTATGAATAATGCGAAGCATTATAAAAGTAATTGTTAATTCGTATAATATTATGCACTAATAATTGCAAACATACACTTATAGAGGGAGATTTTTCGTAACTCTGCATTACAGGCCCAGTGTACAGATGCACCTTGAGGGCACATGAAGGACGTACCTACCTCGTGCACACTCTACTACATGTACACATTGACGTCATTTAGAGTGAAGTGTGACCTTTTAGGCACTTAGCATTTCAAACAACTTGTAGGGGCCGTTTAAAATAACCAAGTTACAAAACATGGCCATTAATGCATGTTACGGTAATAGCAATCGTATGCTGTAGAAACTGCACATAATACTTTCGCTGTTGGTTATTACAAAGAAAAAATATATATGCTATAAAATTAGTTCAATATTAATAGATATTCTCAGTTATCAAGTACAGCCCTCAAGCAAGAAAAAGCCAAGAAATGTTGGTTCGCAAAAAATAAAGTCTACATGGATATACCGTCGAAAGCTAACATCACATTGGAATTATACGTAATGACATGCAGCACATTAATTTGTTTAGAAACTATTGACAGAAACAAGGATTTCTCCTGATAACAAGCTTGAAGTAGGAGGTGAGCTCTAGTAGTCCCTCGCGGGATGTCCTCTGGTAATCCCTGAGAGGTACGTAGGCAGTCCAGGGCTGACATTTTGTCTCTTGCACGATCGAGGTAGGACATCCAAACAGGGGTTACCAGGTGCAAATAAGCCACAATAAAGACTGGCTTTGTGCATCCTAAGAATATTCTCACCATCCGCAGTTGACCTGCGGAAGTTCTTAGGTTGTCACTGCGTTGGCTAGGTTTAATGTGCAGTATCACCGAACAGGTTGGACGAAATAAAAATATAAGTGAATTTAGTTTTGGTAGACTGGGGAGGAGGGGATTTTGTTCAGTGATATGTTAGATGATTCCAGCTGTTTTATTTGGTTTTCCCTGAAAAAAACATTTTCGCAATTACAAAGAACCAGTATGGAAGCCCTACTCAGTGAGTAGAAAAAATTCTAATGAATTTACTTAACTTCCAGACCTATATAGGTTTACAGCTACATATTTTTAAATTGTTCATATCTAAGTATAGTAAAAATAAGTTAATTTTATAGTGCATGATGGGTAAAATATCGCATTACTCGAACATTATAAAAATATATGTATTTATTTGCAATAAAAATTTTTTTGTAAAATTATTGATTTAAGAGGTAAAGTTCTGAAAAGATGAAAAATGAACTGTCTATTCATGATGCATTCTTATCTTAAGTTGAGCGATATCATTAAGGGCTATTTCTCACGGATATGATCCAGACATATATTTTCCTAATATGCTCTTAGCTTAACTCATGATTTCTTATTTTGCAGTATTGTTTATTCTGTGTAATATGTATCCATTAAATTGTAAATTTACATTCAGTTCTTCTACACTCGCATAAATTATAAATATATTAAGATATTTAGAGAGTTCGACATGCATTATTATTATGTGTCTATCTATGAATTTTTAATTTTGGTTAACAATTGCTCTTTTCTCTTTATACTGCACTTCAGTATGTATATCACAATTTCATTGTATTTTTTTAAAATAAATTTATGTATTTATATTTTTCTACTTAACGGTAATGTTCATGCCACTTTGGAATTGCAGTAAAATGGCACAACAAAGAATATTTTTTTTATTTTTTTTATTTTTTTTTTAAGATTTGCATTATAAACATAATAAATAGGTATGCTAAATATTCAGGGTTTGAGCTAAATTCCTAAAAGTTGGCTGGGCTACCTATGCTAGAATTCATGTTATACTTTTTATTTTATTTGTAATTTTAGCATATATATTTTATGTAAACAAACTAAATTATTGTTTAATTGTAACGTAAACTTAATTTTCTTTTTAAGTACAATGATTTTATTACATTCATTGCCCAACTTAATAATTACCAATCACCAGTAATTTGTTCCCAACATTATCCAGTATAACAAATTGACATATTCAAAAATTAGACAATCCCAGATGTTTGAAAAACCGTCATATATGATAAATAATAATATTTTGACATTAATTTCGTTTAATATCTGTTTACGTATTGACATATAATTTTTTCGGGTACACAGAACAATACACACTCATTACTAACCGTAAGTTAAACAACTTGTTTGTAGCCATCAACCTTCAACTTAAGGTTAAAAAAATTTACACTTGATGTAATATGTTTAGGCATTTGCTGATATAGTGATATTACTGTCTGGGGGTCTAAATAACTTCATTATAATTTTAATGTGACATATTACAGCTATGAAAAATTACACACAACAAATATTATTATAAATAACACATGTAACATTTCAGTAGAATTTGAAGCCCGAAATTCTGTTCTCCTTTTTTTATTGAATCGTTCTTCTTCTCTAACAAATCAGACAAAAATCGCTTGTTTTACAATATCAAAGAATAAATTTAAAACACCTTGCAGCAATTAAAGATGAACAGCTTCCGTAGAAATTAACGAAGGAGGCAGGCAAACTCATGGTTGCACACACCCTACTGGCTACGGACGTGGGCGGAAAATAATTTAGTAGAAGGTAAGGTTCAATCAGAAACCTTTTTATAGAAAATAGGCAATCGGGCTACACACCCACGTTAAAATTTGCCTCACTATGTCGTTACAACTTCTCAATCTTACAGTCACGCGTCCGTTCTCGACGGTAGTTGCAGTATTTCATACAGGAAAAAAGTTCGATTCAAACTTCAGCGCCACTTCTGTTGTTACTTGCACTCTGATTGGCTGTCGTCTGACCATGCTACACTACACATTTAATCATTAATGGTGAGATGAGAACCAATCGGGACAATTTTCTTAAATATCACTTAATTTTCATTTTTCAATACTTACTACCACTAAGGACCAAACGAACCATAACCTGTAAATCTTCATCAGAAAATTACGCAATGCAATTCTTGATACATCTAAGAACAAGATTATTGAATACAATAACAAAAGCCATAATTTAAACATTTCTTCTATATAAAAAAATTCGTGACATAACAAAAAATTATTTTGCAATAAGCTTAAAGCATATATTAAAACGTAAACTAAAAATTACCACACATAATCGTCACCACAAACAAATATTCCACAAAATATACATAATATTATAATAATATTTGATGAAAAAAACTCAATGTAAAACATATTCTTACTAAATAAGCCATACACATGTTAAATGTGTGTAACTTCACACATATTTTTTAAACATATCCCATAATTTGAAGACAGTTAGCAAATTTCGTGATGATTGTCATTGCGGATACATTAATTCTAAAGTAAATGCTGCGATGCTGATTAGGTTTCCTAGAATAAGAATAAAGAAAATTGTTTGCAAGTGTCTGAGATTTAGAGGAATCATGATGTTAGGGGATGTATGCTTATTTGATATAGCAGCCTGGAAATCCTTCCGGAATATTTTTTCTAACAATCCTGATTCTCTAATGGCCCACATTGAACGCTCTAATTCATTCCACAGAGGAAAATTCCTGCGCATAATTGCAACAATGTAGAGGTTGAAGATACTCTGCTCTGCTATATGCAATAGCGGTCGACTGTCTGCATAATTTTCTGGTTTGCTTACTTCATACATTGCTCCAGTTGAAAAATGCAGAAGACTTAAATTCCTGTGAATTATTGCGACATGTAATCCTTCCTCCACTGTGTTGAGGGGAACTAATCCGTCCAATATTAAAGATGAAATTTCGTCTTCAGTGTCAGTATCTGTAATCAACGAGGACAAATCTGGTACCATATCAGAACCATACTGGGAAGAAAGGCCAGCATATAAACCTCCATCAACAATGCTCGAAATGGTGTTCAAGTCAGCATAGTATTGTGGTACAGTCATATAACTAGTGAACGATCCTGAATACGCGTTGTTCACAACGATATTGAATATCAGTACAGATAATATGCAGAGTCTGAAATTAGAAGATGTTACCCGATGATATGATATTCCAAGATAATAGAGTCTAAATATTTCTAAACACTTCAAAAAGTTTGGTGTCTGTCTCCCAGCGAAACATGAATACAACCTCCCAAATGCAACAAGAACAAGAAAGGTACATATATATGTTATCCAGAGCTGATATGTAAATGGCAGTAGCAATTTGACCCAATCTGGCATTTGCTGGGCCTTCGGCACAATCAGCACCAGTTTTTCAATGGCGTACGGGTAAAGGACATCCCTTATATTACTTGACTGGAGAATACCCAAAGGCTGGATAATATCGAATGTTTTATAGAAGGAATCTGGCAGTACCCAATTTGACAGCTGTCTCACGGAACTAGGATCACTGGTTATAGTAACATTTATTGCCTTGGCCATCATATTAAGAAAATCACCTAATATACCACCGACGTGTTTCTCTCCGTTTAGCTCCGTCACTTCGGAGGAAAATGGGAGATAGTCAAATGCAACACATGAAACCGGGTAGCCCATTCCGTCGAATGATTTTTCATACACATTTCCAGGGTTCGTCATATCTTTTAGCTTTCCTCCACAAATAAGTGTATCTAAGCTTTTGGCCACAACACACTTACCCAATTTAACATCTCTTCTTGTTATCACTACTGCTTTCAGTGTTTCATACGTTTTCCAGCTGGCTATCAGTAATGGTAAAGTAATATCGGTGTTATTGTTAGTGAAATCGGTGGAAACAAATATATTTTCTGATCGTGTGTTCCACATGGGGAGGAGAGAGACTTTAGATAAGTGATCCATAAACACATTGACGTCACCGCTGTCAGACAGAATTATAAACGCTGCGCTTCGTCTGGGCATGCGGTCATTCCAGGGAGCTGGTTGGTTAAGAACGTACAGCGGCATTGTTGATGAATGTAGCGAGCTGAGAAATAAGTCCTGTGTGGTGCTAAGGTCGACATCAGCGTACACCACAACAGTTCCTGTTTTGTCCCTTATGTGCCTGTTGACTATAGTCATTGTTTGCCGGACAAACTGCAGAACCTGGTTACTGTCGGTATTTTCTCTGATGATCTCGACTCCAGCTGATGTATTTGCAATCAGGGAGAACAATACAACCAACAGTAGTCGCATAACTGAATCACCTTAAACAAATAAAACAAAATTATTAATTTTGAATCAGTTTATTCAAATGCAAGTTCGCTTTCAAAATACATGTGGTAGCCAGTTCTATGCAAATGTAATGTTCATTTGTATAGACAGGAATATTATTTTACACAAATTAACCTAATAATAACTATAAGAGTTGTTAGATTCCATAAATCTTAACACTGTCCTCTCTCAAATTCTAATCCACAGTAACGCACTAAGGATATTTATTTCCTCATTTCTCTACACATTACATCCAATCAGTCTCTATTAACCCCTTCAGTCACAGAAAAAGTATCTCTTTAGGCATTGTAATAAACAATTACTTTTTTAGTATTTTGCTAGTATTAGTATAATTGTCTGTGATGTATCAGAAACATCAAAACTGTGTCTGTGCTTCATGTTACTAACAACAGCCGTTAATGAGAGAGCATATTACAGTCTCAACCACGAATGATGACTCTCAAAATTGAGTTAGTAAAGAAGTGATGATATTTGTGCGGATCTTAACATCGAGGCCTTGAGAACCGATGAGCGTGAAGCGAGGTGAGTATGGAGCAGCGCTGGAATGAAAGGGCAGTACAGCAGCATCAGTTGTCACAATTCCCACATTAGAAAATTCGGCCGGGATTCGAGCCTGATTCACCTAAGTGGGAGGCGAGTATTGTAACCACTACAAGACCGTGGCCTCATCAAACTGAAGGAAATTTCATCAGTGGACGCTGTTTACTCTGCGTTTAATGCATATTATTAAAGCAACTTCCTGTGTGACATCCCATATATAGGACACTGTGACTGCAATTGTTAACCACAAACGCCCTAGAAAACACAAATTATCATACTTCAAACATAAAGCAACTTTAAAAAAAAGTAAAATATTCTTTCTAGAACGGGATGCCAGCCTATGGTTAAACAAATTTTCAGAAAGCACAACACAAATTGAGACCCGCACATGATACGATACAGAACAGTGTGTGGTAATATAGTCTATTTTTTAAAGCTTTCTCAATCCAGTTTAACGTCAACCAAGTAGAATACATGTGACCTAAGCAATGATCTCAGGTGTCGATGAACTGAAATATAACGGTTACAAAGCATTGTTACATTCCAAAATTTTTAAAACCCGTTTCATAAAAAAATTAGCTGCAATGAAAAGTACCTACATGGCTAAGCTGTCGGTTTTCATTTTCTTAATTAAAAATAGTGTAAGTATATTTTGAAATATATTTTAAAATTTGAAAAATTTTATCAATAATATAATTAATGTCAAAATAGGTTTTTAACTGAGAGTTTAACTGATTGTTTGGAAATCTTCGGTGACTTGAGTGAAAAAGCACTAATAGCTGGCCAAAATATTCGCCAGATTCCTAGCTCACTGTTTGATAACCGGCATAACCATACTACTGAATGTTTTAGTCGATTCAGTTCCGAAATTATTTGATGAAGTTTGTAATGTTGCTGTCGCTGTATAATAGTGTTGTTAATTCCAGTACACACTTTGTAAAATGTTTAGTCGTACATATCCCTAAGCAGTGATTCTGGGTGGCATTCCCGGACAGCGGGACGCGAGGAAGCACCAGCTTTGTTTTTTTTCTCCAAAATATGAGCTTTTTAAAACCTCTTCGCGCTAATCTACCCTTCCTCGTGATATCATTGTTCGCTGGGCTCACGTAACGAACTAACTTATAAAGTTAGAATATTGTCACAACTTGCTATGGCACAGAGCCCTCGTCTAACATATATTGTGGCGGCGGTGTTTGAACGACGGGACGAATACGCGGATTCCAGAAAGACCTGCTGGAAACATGTGAACAAGATATCACAACAACGCTATGAGAAAAATAAATTAACTTCACACACGCTGACAAATATTATTGAAACCCAGTTGAAATTGTGCAACAATACATCACAGATACAATCAAAGTCACCACTTTTCGGTGCAACTGACACTGCAGATTTGTGCAAAACATTTTCGACACAACTTAAAACGATACTCTCTTATGGGTTGTTCACGGTAAACTGAGCAATGTCGGGATTCTTGCTAAATATCTACGTACTTGTATGCGCATTGCGTATTCTTCCACCACGTGTAAAATTAACATTGCCGTGGGTCTGATTACTTTATTCATGCGTCGGTCAAGGAGAACTGTGAAATTATCAGAAAACTAAGAATTTTACACTTTTTAATTCATAGACTATATGTTAATAAAAAAAATTGAAAGTTTAACTAATTGTTTCAGGATTCACAATTGTTTACTATTACGTTTAATACAACGTTAAGACAAGGAACTACTTTCCCTTCGTCGTCGCCAACTTTTCTGGGTGCATGCCTGTGAGTGTTCATATTAATATACACGCAGGGCAGTGAGCGACATTTTTTAAAGGAATTTTTTTTAAGTGCTCACTTTACCGCGAACAGCCTTTAACGGTTATGATATACAAAAGGAAGGAAAATTGTGAAGTGTTGCTAGTTTTATTATAAAATAAAAGGAAGCACTCATCAAAGCATTTGTGGACACAAAACAATAGTTACTTATGTATAATGACAAAAATTATAATTTTCCGCGATGTGCACAAATATTTCTCAGGTATTGAAGGTGTTCAGAAAGTAGAAATAGCGGGGCTTAGGGTCAAAGAACCATATCTACAAATTTTTAAGATTCTAAGTTAAGGCCACTTTTACTAGATGTACGGTCTAATCTTTAAAATGTGAAATATTCGTATGTCTATCTACAACGGTTTTTGAGATTTGTACCGCCGTAGGTACATGATTTCAAAATGTATGTAATGTCAAAAGGCCTTATACCAACTTAAGTTTTTTTGACACAACCTTGATTTTGCAACTGATGAAGTCACAGAGCAGTATACTAAGATACAGTAGTTTGTTACTGATTTTTGTGGATTTTATTTGATATAAGGTCAGCACCTCGGAATTAATATTATTTTGATTACATTATTATTGCGTCGTGCAAAGCTTATGGAAGTTTGTGCTGTGCTTGCAACAATGTCGGTTTGCAGGAGAAAACTACTAAAAGAATTAGCATTATCAGGAATCGCAAGTGATAGTATGAACAATGTGAATTGGTTTAGTACAAACTGTTTGACGTCTAACACCAACAACATAACAGAAATTGGAAAGAATGCCGATCAGACGCCAGTAGCAGAATAAAACAACCAGATGATGTTTCAAATTGTTCAGCCTTCATCATCCAAGACACATGTAAGTGGTTTTTAAAATACCTACAGTAATTTACACAAATGTAACATTTCCTGAATGGCCATAAATGCTGAGGTAAAGTCAAAAAAATAAGTGGCAAGAATTTTTTAACAGCAAAACACTATTGACATTAATACTCTGATAACTATTTTTTTTATATTCGCCATGCTGTTATGTAATTCATAAATTTAAATAATTATGAAACATCATATACACTGTATGTATTGTAATTGTCACTAAACAATATTTTAAAGGTTTTTTAGTATTCAGACTTATTTATAAAATCACTAATACTCTAGCTCGAATACACATATGCATAATTTCAATTCATGGGAAATTTTCATTTTCATTTTTTTTTTATGAGCGTAATGGATGAATCTGTTTATTGCATATTTTTTTAACCATCAAACATATCGAGAAGGCAGTAATGAAGATGGAGATGTTGATGACTTGAACGACGAGGCTAATGATCCAGAATTTCAGTGTCTCGAAAATGACGACTGTACGAGTTCATTATCCATCTGCAATTACGCAAAGAGGTATATGTGGGTAAACATTTTATTAGGAAGCACATGGTAGATAATAATACCTGCATTTCAACAAAATATTTGAGCGTCAATTAGCAAAAATCATTTGTTTANACGTAAAATCTTCGCCCGTAAAACCGACTTTACAGGCAACCATTTTTTTTAAATGACAAATACGCAGTCATTATCGCACTGATGACAATGCATAATTCAGTGTTCTTCTTCATAATTCATGAAGGTTATAACTTGGGCCTCTAGTTTTATTTTAATATTCAGTTGTTCATTTGATTTATCTCTGAATTATTTGGCAAATTTTATGTGATAATTGTAAATGTAATCTTTTTTCTTCCCCAAATTTCAAATTCGAAGAGAAAGAAAAAGAAAAAACATACATTTCGTAAAAAGGCTAAAAAAACTTATCACATTCTGAAACTACTTCAGCCACATTTCAATTTGGAGGCAGTAAGCGCTAGTCAGTTTCAACAACAATTAGTACATGATGGCTTTACACCAATTACTTATTCTAGTAGTGCACAACCAATACTGTCAACCCATCACAATCAGAGGTGATTCCACAATCCTACTCTTTATACGTAAGAAAACTGAAGCAGCCCATGAGATCTGCGCAGGAGATGCCGAATCATGTTACCCCACAGGTAGCGAACCCCTTCTTGCGCATCAGAAAAGGACGATGAAAAAGACGTTCAGAATGACATAAGTAAAGAAATTCGAATGAGAGAAAGAAGATAGAAAGCAACTCGACGTGAATGAAAGAGAAATATTAATAAAATATTACGATTCAAACAGGGTAAGAACATCAAACTAGGAATGGCAAGCAAAATCGTGGAAACAGAAAGATTGTACAAAGTGTGTTCGATAATGCAGCTAAAACTTTAGTTAGGATAACGTATATAAATGAATAAATCTTACATGGCTTTAGCAGACATTAATAAGTAGCGGTAGTATCTTAATTCTCTCATCATCGAAATAGACAAGATATATGTTCGAACAAAGGAAGCTATTTCCAGAAGACAAAAAACAAGGACATTTTACATAGAGAAAGGTAACAAACGAGTTCAAGTTTAGTAGACCAAAATCAGAATGGCCGCACTTGACAAAATTTGACACATTAGATACTGTTGTAAAGTTATTTTCCTGTCCTTTTTATCATATCATTTAAAAATTAACTAATATCTTTATTTTCTTCACACACTGTGCAAACTTCATAATTGTTAATTTCATTACTACTATTAATTATATTTTTATTTTATTATTGTTGACAATATCACTTTTGTAATAACTATTTGTTATTTTATAATCACTAATACTGCCCTTATTATTAAGTTCGTTAGAAATGTTTTTCTTTATTTTGTCTTTTTATATGGTCATTATAATATAGTCTGAGATGTTTAAATGTCACTCCTTTATAGTTATGTATTGGAAACAAACTAACATGTTTTGTTTCTTCACAGTATTTACAATTGTTGTTAAGTGAAAATTCTGAATAAGATTTTGTAACTTATAATTTTTATTCTTCTTATAGTATTCTTCATAAATATATTTTCCACAATCACACTGAATGTTGTTCAGTTTACTTTTCTTTAATTCGTTTTTCTGTTTACTATATATGCACATACATTTTTATATATACTTTTTAGCTTTATTTTCATTACACACCTTTACATAATTTACATATGTTACTTTCTTTTCTTTTTCCCTTTAATGTTACTATGTATTAAATAATATTTTTTTAAATTATTTTATTATAATATTTAATAAAAGAATATTTGAAGTAAAAAGGTTTAAGAGTTGAGAAAAACACTACTCTATTTTCTCTTTCAGGTTATAAATGAAAAATCTTGTACAGTGATATAAGGATCATATATAAGTTAATGGTACAATGGTGAAGGACTATTTCGAAGAGATGAAGTATAAAATGTTAAGTGCAGTCGTGATCTCTAAATCATCTGACAAGGGAGCGTAAGTACATTCTCTGTAATTACACGCCTGCCAGCGTACTGAGCGGATACGGTCGCTGGTTGGAACTATTATACGCTGGCTGGAGGAGAAGCACTAGAGACTGCAGACTGTGCTCTCCGCTAACAGATGTGGTCTTTTAATAGCGATTCGGAAATTTGCCAACACACAGCGCTCGCTGTCTGAGAGCTACTATCGCTAGTGATCTCTGCATGGAATATGTTGTTCATTTACTTATAGCAGATATTGAGAATAAATTAATGCAATATAAAAACAATTAATGTTTTAAAATATTTGCTTTTTTATTTAAAAATTAAAAAAATGCTTTACACAAATTTCAACAGAGGACACTTTTTATTATCTGTAGCTCTTTTTACAGCTTGTAACTTATAACTCATGTGTCGCAGGTTCAATACCCACTTAGTTTTTGTGGTAAATTTATGTTCTAGGTGTGTGTTGCCTACACCTAGGTTATAATATACAACCAGTTGAAAAATTAAAAATCTGAGCCGAAACCTGTATACCCCGTCTCAATACAATGCTGTAGACTGTTTCCAGAATTAAAAAGTTAGATGGAAGCCTACAAGTTGCATCGCAAAACACAAAAATCTTACCTACACTTATTATTGGCGCAATCATTACTTTAGGGAAAAACACTAAAATATCCCTTTCCACAATATGTGAAACATGGATAAGCTGGAGAGAGAGAGGATATGCCACAGATTACGGAAAGAAATTTCCCGAAATGGAGTTCTGTCAATTAAAAAAGTTAATATGTACGTATGTGACCTCAGGGGCATAGCAAAACTACCGTAATTAGTTAATGATATGAGAGTCACTGATGTAGTTTAAGCTCGCAAACTCTTGTGAGTGGGAGCAATTATTTTATAAAATTTATGAAATTAAAATTTTTTTAGATTAATTTGTTTAAATAAAAGTTATAAGTATGTAAATAAATATGAATGAAATGTTAAAAAAGTTTAATAACTCAGTTGAGATTTAAAAAAACTGGCTGAGATAGAGGTCAATACAAAATAGAAGACATCGAAGCTTCAGAATGTTGATACCATTTATAGTAAAAAATTATTCTGTGAACCGTACGAACAATGTATAATTATTTTCCGATATAGATAAACAAAGATAATTGGTAACACACAGGATGTGAAAATTTGTGAATGATAAAGGTTGCTATCGTACATGGGAAGGATTATTAGAAACCAGAAAAATGACACAATCCATGGAAAATGGATTTTCTTAAGTTTTTAATTTTTCTATTTTCATTTATATACCTAAACTCTGACCTTAAATGTTACATGTTTATGGTATATATTTACTGGTCCACATGATTGGTGAAGGCTGCTGTTCTTCAATAGGGCAATATAATGATAAGCTGACATGTCCACATATGTCTGCCACTGTAATTTTGGTATATGACAAATTTTTCTATCATTTTCGTATTTGCGAAAATGTTTTTGTGCACTCCCGTTTGTTTTCGGGTAAAAAAAAAAAGAAATTTTGAAATATAGCACTGTTTCTATTACATTTTAAGAGACATAAAGAAGACTTTTTTATATTTTTGATTGTGATAAGGTAGCGCAAAAATGGGGATTATTATTAAGTTTGGTTTATTTTGCATGCAAGAGATTGATTTTTACGTTCCTCAATGATGAAAATAATAGCTATACTCGATAAATTAGAAAAACCGCCCTTATTACACTACAATAGGTGTTTATTATCTTCTCACAGCCAAAGATAAGAACTTCATTCTAGGCTGACACACCCAAATCTGACTCCACCCAAGCCTTCTTCTTGGCTCCTTCCGAGTCCAGATCCTGCAAAACTTGCTATAACAATGTTCAAAACAAACCAGTAAAACCAAAACCAACCATACCACCCACCTCTGCAAAAAAAAATTATGACAACCAATCTCTAATAAGCAGCCAAACACGAATCTTGTTCATTACCATTTAGCACAAAGTTTTCAAAAACTGCACAACATCTTTACAAAAGTTTGCAAAAACTTCCCAAATAATAGAAAACTGTTCATAAATCTTCGCTAGATATTCGCAAAACTTCACAATCTTCGTAAAAGGACCATACCAGTCGACAAAACCAACCAACCAGACCGACCAAACCATAACAGACTAACCAGTTGAACCATCCATGCCAGCTGACTTTACGAACCAACCATACCAGCCAACCATATTAACCATCCATAACAGTCGACCTTATGATCCAACCTTACCAGCTTGTCATACGAACCGAATATACAGATAATCAATAACAACCACCCATTCCACCTAGCCAGACCAAAATCCCAACCAGACCGAATGCGGATACCAATGTACAAGACCAAGCCATAAGAATTAACAGTATCTGCCAAACTAAGGAACCCACCATACCTAAGAAACATAAAATCCAAACACACCAGCCAGCCATACGATCCGACCATATCCACCCCGCCGTATGAATGGACTGTACGAATCACCTGTACAGACCAACCATGTGAGTCATCCATACCAGCTGGTCACTTGAAACAGTCATACAAAACAGCAAGATTAACTGTTCATATTAACCAGCTATAAAAACTAACAATACCATGCAACCAGGCGAACCAACCATACAAGCCAACAATACCAGCTTATGATGCGAACTATTCATACCAATCTACCACACATCCAAACCATTGAACTACCCATACCAAATGGAGAGTCCTGCTGACCAGTCTAACGACCATCAAATTCAGCAACCATAACAACTGCTAATGCCGACTAGTCTACCAGTCATACATACTGATCATTACTGGCAGACTATAACTAAGGTCCATAGAAAAGGACCATACTAGTAAATCAACCATGCCGACCATCCATTCTAGACAACGACTAACTGCATCCAAGATTGTGTCTACCCCAGACTTTCTCCTGCCAAATCAAATTCCTACCAAACTGCCAAAAATTGTACAAGACCATTTATCTGTACCAACAGACAATGACGAACAATCTAGAAAAAGTCCCCTAGTAAGAATTTCATAGCTAACCTCTCCACACAAAACTTCGCAAAATCTTCGAAAATCTTCGCAAATATTTTCCAAACTTTGCAAAAATTTACCATTTCATAGTAAATACTTCGCAAAACATCTCACTCACAGCTTACCTAACCAAATATGTATACCAGCCATCTAGACCAACCAACCGGAACAGACCATATAGCCATACAGACTGGCCATTACTACCTGGCCATACTAGATGACGATACAAGCCATAAAGGCCAGCCAACTAACTAGAACAACCAACCACACTGAGCGACAGTGAAAAAGCGCCATAACAACCAATTATACCGACTAATAGTATTGACCAACACATGACTCCACCCAAGAATGACTGCACATTACTGACTCCACCCAAGACTACCTTCACCCGAGACTGTTTCCACTTGAGACTGACTCAACTCGAGTCTGACTCCACCTGCGAATGGCACCACACAAGAAAGGCTCCTGCCGATACCAACTCCTGCCAAGCTGTCTAGAACGATGAACAACATTAACCAGCAAGACCAACCCAACAACCAATCAACCCTGCCAACGGACGGTGATGTCCAATCTCGAAAAAAGTGGCGTATTACATATACTCATTTCTAATTTCTTCACAATAACTTTGGAAATCTTCGTGAAACTATGCTAAAACTGCACAGAAAATCCATAAAATAGCTCATGCACTCCGAGAATAGAGCTAATTGAGAAGTAGGCGCGAAAATGATGATAATCGCCTCGCGAGTCATGTCGCGAACCAATATGCGAGCCACGTAACATCCTTCAAAGTATGTCGCGGACAATGCCGCAAATTGTGGCTACAGCTACGATATATTCCTCAGAGCATGTCGCGAAACATGCCATGAAGTAATATGTGACGAGGCTCAGTTTACTGATGGGTGAACACATTCTCCTTCACAAACAATCATGAAACCTAATGGTTAAATATGGAGGTGAAGCCTCCATCTTCAGTTTCGTTTGAGACGAAACTGAGGTCTCTTTATTATTTGTGGTAAAGAATTCAGTCACCCATAAACCAACCAAGTATCGTCACATATTGCTTTAATGATGCGGAATGGGCATGTTTTTAAGTATATTTTGTAGCTATTTTCAGTGTTCGCGGCATTGTTCGTGAAATACTTTGAGGGATGTTATCTTGCTCACATATGGGTTCGCAACATGATTCGCGAAACGCTTCTCAGAATGTGCATTACTCGCGTCTCGATTCGCTGCATGATCGTGGGGGGTGAGATGTTTTATGTATTTTTTTGTAAAGAGTTTGCGTAGATTCACTAAGTTTTTTTACGTGATGTGTGTAAAAGGAATGATAATAGGTAATACGCAACTTGTTTCGAGATTGGATATCATCGTCTGTTGGCATGGATGAATCAGGCAGGAGTTGGTCTCGTTAGGAGCCTATCTTGGGTCGTGTCATTCTCGTTTTGAGTCAGACTCGGGTGAAACCAGTCTCGAGTGGAACAAGTTTCTTGTGTAGCCAGTCTTGGGTGGAGTCAGTCGTTGGCCAATATTATTAGTCGGTATGGTTAGTAAGTGTGGCTGTTTTGCAAAATAAGTTGTAAGTGAGATCATTTCCGAAGATTTCCGAAGTTTCTCGTACCATTACCGAAGATTCTGCGCATATTTACAAAGTTTTGCGAAGATTTGCTAAGATATTGCGAAGTTTTTGTGCAAAGAGGTTAGCTACAAAAATTTTATTTGGTGACTTTTTCGAGAATACTAGTCATAGTTTGCTGGTACAGATGGATGGCCTCGTACATTTCTTTTAATCAGACAGAAATTTGTCTTTGCAGGATACAGTTTTTGGTGTAGACTATCTTGAGAACGGTTATTCGTTGGATATTATAGATAGCCGGTACAGTTGACTGATCAGCTGGTAGTGTGGTCAGGTAGTATGGTCACTGTGCTCAACTGGTTGCTGGTCGGCATTAGCTTTTGCTACAGTTGGCTGATATCGATGGCCATTAGACTTGTTGGCTGGAATGGCCATTTGGTATGGACGATTCAAATTGTTTGGGGATATCGTTGACTGGTATAGCCAGTTCGTATTTTGAGCTGGTATTGTTTGCTTGTAATGTTTGCTTGTATGGTTAGTTTGCCTGGTTGCCTGGTATGGCTGGTTTGTATGACTGGCTAGTATGAGAGCTGCATGTAGTTGTTTGGCATGGCTGTTTCAAGTGACTGGCTGGTAAAATTTTTGAAGAAGTAACTGATGAAAATAAAAATTTGACAGCAAATGTAGTTCCCGTTGCTGTAAAAAAAATGTAAACTATCAAACAACACCAGAAGTAACTTCATTGCGAAATTTGGTATTTATTGATGATGAACACAATTATAATTTTTCATTTATATCTGAAATCGAGCAACTTCCAATAAATCTTGGTTAAGATATTTCTCAAAACCTTTTGTTATTAATGATAGGTTGGGATTTAAAGGTATTGGAGAATTTTTTATAGATAATTCAAAATTTAACATAAACTCTAATATGTTATCTGTTATAAATTAAGAGCATGATTTAACAAAAGGATTTTATAACTTGTTAACAAAAAGTAACCACAAGGACATTGTAAATAAATATACTAATGAAGATTTTGATAATTATACACAAATAGCTTTATCGACAAATTTTTAATTTCTAAATTATAATACAAATAATAATTAATTTCCATAAAAGTTGGAAAAATAATAATATTATTAAACAAATCTATGAACAATATATTAGACACCCACCATCTAGGTCATAGCGAAATACACCAGAAAAAACATTTTCTCCAAAAATGCATAATCTCGTGAAGGCATGCAAAAATAACAACTGACTAAAATAATGTATATGGATTAGTGATACAAAACGGTTAATTTATATATTATTAGTTAATCATGGTGAATAAATGGCTGGTAATAAAAGTTATCTTAACGAACAGTTATTATTATGAATATGTTAAATAATAAATTTCCTGATATTGTTGTTAATAATCCTAAAGTAATACCATATCTAATATGAGCTTTAAATGTTATACCTTATCCTTTCTGATTTCTAAGCATCATGGAAAAGGAATAATTAATTGATTGTGACCCTTTTACGAAATTAGATATTCACGATATTGCTTTCAGAGATCACAAATATTTAGAATATATACATAAATCTAATAAAATTTTACAAGCTAAAGAAATAATATTAGATAAAGAATTTACAATTAATAAAAAATTTAATTCTGCATTTGTTTGTAGAAATATTTTTACTAAAAGAAAAATAGATAGGGGAATTAAAATTGGTTAACATCAAAATGTTATTCTCTATAGTATATTTATACATATATAAAGATTAGAAATTTAACTTTTGATATACCAATTAAGCAGTTTAAAGATTTATATATAAATAAATATTTAACAAAAGATAAAATAGAAAAAAATTAAAAATTAAAAAGGAAAAGAATTTTAATAACATTACCATTAATTAATAATAAAAAATTTTATGAAAGAAAAACTGGTTATGTTTTAAACCCTGCTGTATTTCTGCCAATTGCATTAGCATTTTAAGGAGCTTTACGTTAATAAACATCTGGTGCTAGTAATATTTAATATTCTGTTAAGTAAACGAAAAAAACTTAAACAGTAATTTGGAAGATCAAAATGATTTAATTAAGGTGTATAAAATAAAATAATTGAATAAATTCTAGCAAAAAAAATAAAAGGAAGACGAAAGAATTTTTTGAAATAATTCTATTATCAAATATCGATTAAAGGTAGGTATAAATATAAATACAGATATTTTTGTAAATGTTTATATGATAGACGAATTACCAGATAGGTTTAAATTAATACAAATGAATGTGCAATTATAAATTTAGATATCTTACCAAATTATGTTTTGTTATTAGGTTTGTTACTATAAAATTAATAATTACATTTTATATTTAGATTACTTTGATTGAAATATTTATATAGAAATAAATAATTCTATCAGAGTTATCAAACTGACGTTTAACCCCTTTTTGGAATAGAAGCCTCGCTGACCCCCTTCGCGAGCGCCTACCAGTTGACACGTGTCACGAGGCATGTGGACAGCCAGAACGGATCGCAGTTACACGTGTCAAGGTTGTGCCGAGTAAGAGCTGGCAAATCGCCGGAGCGCCCGGAAAGTGCTATGTACATACGTAGGAAACCGGGAGAAATCGCAGAGCCAAGCAAGAGCACCTCTAGCCTCATGCCTGAGAAAACGGCTGACCAATTGAAAGTGGGGGCCACGAATACTCCTCACCCCTACCGCCCTTGTAGCCAAACAGCGGAAAAATAAGCTGAGATGGTAAATTCAAGGGGCAGATCACCACTTCTTCCGCCCCCGAACCTTCACGAACCATGGCACGTGGCTGAATGGCTTTGTACTGAAGGCAACCACCTCCCCCCTTCCCCCAATAAGAGATACACATGCAGAGACTTAGGGAGGGAGGCTGGAGAGCATATAAGCGAATTTACGCGAGGAGAGGGCTTACAGTTCATTATCACTGTGCCGAGGGAAGAGTTGCGCCAAGAAATCGCGAGAGGACGTGAGAAAGAGCCCAGAACAGCAGTCCAGTGAGACGACACCAAATGCGGGCCTTTTCCAAGGCCGCCCACATCGCCGGAGCTCATCCCCAGCTGACATCATTCCACCACCAACAGCAGAGTAGTTAAGTATCAAGTCGCCGCCCAGAGAAGCCCGCCTCCACCACGAAGTCGCCCCAGTTAATACGAGTAGCCAAATTAGAGTACTACAATTCGGAAGTGTTGCTGTATGTTGATTTGTTCAAACTCGAGACAATATAATTATCCAGTTAAGTTAAATGTCTAAAGACTACCTTATTGAAATACCCTCAACCTTCTAGGCACCTTATAGTCTATGCCTGGAGGAATTAACTATGACCCTATAAACCACCTATATTCCACAGGTTGGGAATAGCGTCAAAATTTATTATAATCATGGGGGATTACCAAAGCTTGATTCAGTTGTATTGGGTCGTTTATGTTTAATCTTAACAAATTAATTTTCTAAAGAATATAATTTTTCTATCATTATTAATGTATTATTTAATTACAAGTACTAGGAAAACCATTAATCAGTTGTTCAGATACATATATAAAAATAAATGATAGAATTAAAAACCTTTATCGAAAATAATTTCTAATGAATACGTCACTATTAAATAATTTTGATGATTTCGAAGAGAGACTTAAACTTTCTCATAATAATCAGAAGTGTGTATTTTAAAGAAATTGATAATTAAAATGATATTAATATACCTGAAGATAGTAAATCTAGATTAAGCCTATTTTATTTCAGCGTAGTAAAAATATCTACTTGCTAATCTATTTTTATTAATATAGCTCGCCTTGATGGGAAGCAAGTAGTCTGACCACAACACCATTGAGGCCTCAAGACAGGTCAGAAAAACTGGTGCAAGGACTCGGTATTTGCTGTAGGTGGCAAAAGTGACTCTGAGTTAACAGAGTTAGTGCTCGCCATTAAAACGATACAAATTGGTGAAATAATCCTCAAGTTTCGGTACACAAGCAAACTGTTCTAAATATTTAAAAAGACAGCCGTTTTAAAAAGATGCCCCTTACATTAAATATAATATTAGGTTAGGTAGTCTACCCTAACACTGTTAGTGTGCGGGATACGATTGAATGGTTCTCAAAATATGGTGCCAAATATCTATTTATTAAGAAAGTGTCATCTTTCAAAACAGCAGACTGATAAGAGCCTGAGCTTATTATTGAAAATCAATAACATGTACAGTCTATGTACCCATTTTTTTTTTTTTTTAGATCGTCTAAATAGTTCTTGATAGATGATACAGAACCAAAATCTTCAGTAAATGCTACTTTGAAAACAGATATCCGGCATGGTCGAAAACAATGAAATTCAACCATAATGTTACAATATATATTATTTATTTTAAAAAAAAAATTTATGTAGTGTTTGTGCAACATAACTATATAATACAAATTTTTCATTAAACCTGGAGGCTTTTAGGCGTTTTTGATATTTTAATGGAAAAATGTCACGAAGTATTTTCTGCATTCTCTTTTTAGGGGCATGCTTCACGTCTTTACAAAAATTATTAAAAAAATAAAGCTCTGTTAGCTTTTTTAAGGAGATTAGTGTATATTATGTGCGTTGAAAAACTTTCAAAACAAAAGCCTGTAATTGGCAAAGTTGTGTCGCATGCCTGATAAACAAAGTAAGGACGTATAATTAAACAAATATGTATGTATATAACTTGATGTCATAAAGTGGTTAAATTGCGAATTTATGTAGCATTGAAATGAAACGACAGAAAAATTATTTTTAAACAGTATTAAGAGACATTAAAACTATGTAATAGCATGTTCTCGTTAAATACATGAGTAAAAATTAATTTATTTTCTAATGTTTTAAAATAGCAAACAACAATTAGCAAAACCAGTTTTGTACTTCGTTTTAAAGCTCTCAATTTCTCTGCTGTATGCTGTAAAAATTTACTTCTGGACAATCACAAGATGCTGGTAGTAAGGATGCATTTATCACGAAACTGGTCATTATTGTACGTGAGATTCTTTGTTCAAACCTGCGCAGCCTTCAGTTGTGTCTACTCCACCAAAATTGCAGTTTTGTTAGGGTGGTATGCTATTTCTATCTGAGAGCAAGCGATATTTTTCACAAGCAGCGAAGGGTCAGGACGAGCAGTGATCTTGGCGGGAATACATGAACAACAAACAGCAGGAAGCTAGCGTTTCGGAAATAATCAATAAATTATTAGGATCGTTGCAGTAATGATTACTACCTTAGTGTAGCTCACGTGTCTCAAATTCAGGCTGTTCAGGACCACTTATTTTACAGAACAAAAAATACTTTATTATTTTAATTACCATGCGTTTATCCCTGTCCACTTCTTACGGGAAACCCAAATATCTTCTCATAAACAATCTGTGTGAAAACAAATTTATTTTCGCAATCACCACTATCAAGAATTGGCGACGTTTGTAATTTTAATTCGGCTGTCTTTTTTTTCTTGCAACTTCTGCCGTTTCTGATGTAGCTCGGCGAGCTAAAAAAATATAGCAGATGTTTATAGCTGAAATAGCAATTACTACTGTCAACCGAATCTGAATACGAATATAAGTGCTTCCGATAACACGAACGCGAAAAAGCAGAAAAAAGGTAGAAATAGTTCTAGCCCAGAAGAATATAATACCACGAGAATACACATAACATATTCCGGGCATACTTACAGCAGCAGACATGTAGGTGTGGCGGCTGTAGCGTACGGGTCCTCCACAAGCATTGCCTGCGAGCTGCTCGCTCGATGCACCTTCCACGTCAACACGAACACCGCAGTGGAGTGCACCATTATCATTATTGCGTGAATATTATTTATTTATCAACCAAACAGAGGATGTATTAGAAATTCCCGCTTAAGCTTCGGGGCATCTTTGATTTTCCTTATTCTGTCTACTTGCTTTGCAATTGTCTTGAAACAAATCATTTTTACATGAATTGAAATCATGTTTTCGTTATTTCTCAAGAAATTAACTCATTATTACCTTAAGTCCTCTCAGAACCTCGATCTTTAAAATAACATATTATCTTGCAACTTCCTGAAATAAACATGCTGTGTTTTTCCCACCAAAACACTATATATCAAAAACAAATAAGCCTATGTTACTTTAAAATGCAACTTTATATACAGTGATTCGCAGAAGTTAAGAGCGGCTTCACTTATTCTGTAGTTTGAGGTTGTGAGCATTTTAACCTGCAAAGGTAAAGAGGTTATGAGAATAATTAAATACGTGCAATGGCAAAAGAAAAATTATAGTTACTAAGATCAATATGTGGAACGAAATGGCATAAAACTTAAACAAGAATAATTCAATAAAAATAATAATCTTCGATGTTCAGCTGCTGTAAAGTCAGTGACTGAATAATTAAAAGATGTTTAAAACAATTTTTTTAATGACTTACATTACAGAATTTACCAAAAAAAATTTAAAATGTAATAATATTTTTATAAAGTTAGACGGAGTTTAAAATGTTTGATATAACATTAAGGGGTCTATTGAATAGACCCTTTACGGTAATAAAATATATATATGAATGAAAAATTTTTGATGTACCTAAACATCTGCATAAAATTATCAATACATTCTGCTGATACATTACAATCACTAACTTTTCCATTAAAAAATATAGACAAAATATACAACATTGGATTTGTAAATTTCCTTATATTTTCTTAGTAGTGAACAAATAAGCATAATTTAAGAATAACGAATGTTGATAATAATATAAGAAAAATATAAACTATACTTTTAGAAAATTCTTTAATTATTTATTTATAAAAATGTATACATCCTCTGTATTTTTTTTTATCCTATCGTAAGTAAGATTTCTTTGACTAAATAATATCACATTAAATAATGTATGCTCTGGAACATTTTTATAAATTTCAACACAAATTTTTATATTCGTTTTATCTTTAACCGTCGTTTTTATTCTACAAGTACAATAAATAATAGATATTGGTCCCCTAGGAACAAAAGAATAATAATAATATTCACTATCTGGTAAAAAATTTGTCTTTTAATGAAGCTCTTTGTTTCTAAAATTTGTAGTAGTTAGACCTAGCATCATGTCGTTATAAATAACCGATGCCGCACGCTTCAGAAGTCAAGACTTGGCTAAGTGGTAGACTAATAAATTTACTATTTTTATTAACAAATGTTTAGTATCTTCTTACAGCAGCACTGTTTTATGACGTTAATGTAATTATCCAGTGCTCTACAAAACGTGCGAGTCATAACACATTCGTCCACAGTTTATTTTCATAGTATTTAAATCATATTAATTAAGTGTTGTAACTTACGCTAACGCACTTCAACATTTTATGACGCTACTTCCTGAACTTGCATGTCTGGGTTTGCTTAACCTTCATGATGGTGATTTTTCTATATAAATATTACATTATCGTGAAAATGAAGACAAACGCATCGTTTTATGTAGGGTAAAAGAAGTAATTTTATTTTAACGAAGAGTATAAATCTGATTAAAACCTTGACATTTAGAATATTACAGACACTATGCCCTTCCCAAGACTCCTGATTACCAAACAAAAAAAAATTAAGCCCAGCGTGATAAATAGTCTTGCTTAAAGCCCGTAACTAAAGAAAATGAATAAAACATTAGGTTAAACTTAATTTTTATAATATAACCTATTTAATTGGAAACTTTGTTTATTTTAAATTTATTTTTCACCATGTTGTGTTTTCATCGATCTACGTTATACATTTTTTTCTCCATTTCAGTTACAGTAGTACAATTTGTGTAATGAATACAATTTCCAAATACGATAAAAAGGTAATACTTTAAAATAAAAATGCAATTGTTTTGTGTCGTTACATAACAAAAAAAAATTTTCTCAAATTTATTTTACGAGGAATAATAAACTTTGTGCACAACATACCGTGACATTAAAATTTGCACATTTATGGTAGCTACTGTTTATTTGAATAAATGTTTTCTATGGTCTATTCGCCATTTCGTGACACTTTTGTAATAAAACGTTTGGAATTCATACCACGTTTAACGTGTTTGATTGTTTCCTAATTATGTTATGTTACACAATTTTTTTATGCTTGTGTGGGCGTTTATGTGGCATATTTGTGGTTAAAATGAAAATTTATTTGTATTTTATTTACAAAGTATTATATTTCATTTGTAAGTAATATGAATGAAAACAGTGGTAAAATATGTGTGTTGGTAAAGTCTAGTAAGAAATAGTTATTTTGGAAAATATTATAATACAGAGTGCGCACGAATGTGGTGCGTTGTCCCTTTGGTATAATTTTCAAGTAACGGATAAGTTTTATGTGCATAACGTGGAGGAACATCTTGGAAAAAGAACGTTAGCAGTATTTCAGAAAATTGGGAAGTAACCGCGAATATTCTATACAAGATGGCTGGCGTCATATCTTAGCTCATTACGTGCCGCAGTGTTACCATTGCGACAAAATGAAACCCATGAACTAACTGGTTATTTCTCCAAAATTTTACGAATAAAATTTCATGTTTCGTAACACCCCAAACTTAGCAACTGGAAATTAATATCCACTTTGAACGGAATTTGGAAGATACGTACTAAAGAACTTACCTCAAATAATTAGTTATCGAGACCAACAGTACTTGAGCCACAGAAAAGAAATGAAACCCTTGTTTAGGGTATATGAGGCGTACTATATGCACAGAAAAGAACTGCAATAATGTCTTTCCTACGGCTAAAGGCAATAATTTTGCGAAGGTTGCGTTACCTGCTGTCGTTGCACGTAAATGTAGTTGTTTTGCAGTAATTATGACCATACCATCATGTACTTTGTAACCACCATGGATTCTTATATTCAAATCGGCGATTATTCTTATATAAAGTGTTGTGTATTATATCTCAGGAAATCTCTAACCAATTTTAGTCCATTTCGATGTGTTCACAGTGCATCGTAAAGTCCAGGAATATAAAGAGAGAAAATGTTGATGGTCCTCTATTTTGAAAGATAACAGGAAATAAATTTTTAAGCTATTCGCGTTATATATATCTACTTAGCAATTTAATGTCGATTTTGACATCTTCTTAATACCGTGGTAGGCCAGAAAAACGTATTCGATTTACAGGGATAATACACGTATTTTAAAAATATGGTGTGTGTGAATATTTTTGTTTGATATTCTATATCCACTATGCCGTTGTACTATGTTCGAACAAACTTGCTATGATGAAAGTATCTATTATATGCATTAAATAGTCTCATGCATGTAATATTTAGTTCGACACTTTTAAAGACAGTGCTATTTGGAACAATACAGTTTTAATGTAATATCTCGGGAAACAATCAACCGATTACTACTAAAGTCCTCCAAAAATGTACCACCGCAATTGGCTATTTAACTCATCTGTTTTAAATCGACCATACAATGTTTTCAAAACGACAGCAATATAAAACTAAAGAATGTGACAGTTTCAAATTAACTTTGCATGCCGGCTTTATTTTTCAAGAATCAAATGAATTACTATGCAAACTCTTAGGTCTGAAATGTTATAAGACAGCGCCACATGAACCGTAAATGTTTATGTCCTATACCAGGAAGCTATTCGCTGATTCTAAACCTGTTCAGGCAAAATATTATATTTTGTATTACATCACCATTTAAATATTTTAAGTTATATGCAATATGACTCAAATAATTTCGGAAAAAAACTTTATATGATGTATCTAAGATCAACATAGATTGTGCTAAAACACTGACAATCTTAACCATCATTTATGAACATAGCAGGTTATGGGGAAATGAATTTTAAATACCTTATATTAGGAACTATAAACCGAAGTCCACCAAATTTTGCATATATGTAGTTACTTATTACGCAATAAAAACCTAAGTGTTTACTTAGGTAAAAAATAATTTTTAAGGCTGGCATATAATAATTTACTTAGATTAATATAGGCCGTATTATATATATTTAACTATTTCTCAAAACTAAACCAAATAAATTATGGTGGCAGTCTGCACCAGACGAATCAAATATAAAAGTAGAGCCTTTTGGGCTTTTTTTATTGTGAAACCTGAGCAAAAGAAAAATTATTGAGTCATGCAAACTTCAATAAATTTACTTAATCAGGCGTTTATTTTCAAAAAAATGGCACTGCAAATATTTAAGGGTATTATATCTACTAAAATTTTAGACTGATTACATCAAATGTTAATGCCCTGAATCCTACCTCACTATTGTAGTTGGTCACAAGCCAGCTTATGGTGCTAGTTTTTCTTAGTAAGAAACGCAAGACAGCAATGTGTGGATTAAAAAATAGCGTGCCTTTTCGATTATATATACGATAAATGGTACGCTTATTCGTGAAAGTGTTATATTTTTCGGGTTAAAACCAACGACAGGCTCTCGAAACTGTCTTACAACTGGTATAAGTGGAGAATATGCCTATACATTAACTAACTGTAGATGTTTAACTCATCAACCTATTTTGTGAAAAAGAAAATTTTCATTTTATGTAGAATATGGTCTATAACATATAGGTTTCAGGTTAAAATGATTTTATGAACAAGACGAGAAAATGCTGTGTATTTATGGTAATTGGTTGTAAGAAACAAATATGGAAACAGCCTTTATGGACTAAGAAAGAAGAAAATATAACTCGGCCCTGCTACTTAAAAGCAAAATTAACAATATGTCCAAGGTAACCTTCTATATATATATGTTGTTATTAACCTAACAGTAAATTATGATCAACGTCAACCCACAGTCACACTTTTCGTGACTAAAATAGGGGGTCCGAAACGTATTCCAACCTCCATCTAGAAAAGCCCTAGACTTCAGTGTCTAGTCAAAAATGACCTAAAAAATCCTGCAGTGCATATGAAGTTCAAGAAAATAAGATGTAATCAGGCACGTCTTTTTTCAGCCGAAAGCCATTTAGTAGTACTTTAAATTTGCATATATGCGTAATTATTAAGTGAGAACATATGCTCAACTGGTCATCTATGTGTGTATCAGTAGTATCAGAAGAGACAAGAGACAGCCTGTTCCGCCAGTCATATATCAGTTGCATTATCAGAAGGCGAGAGCAGTGCTACTGAGTTGTCTGATGTATAGCATATATATCAAAATCTGTCCTGTATGCATATTAAATATAATACATACTGCGCTCAGGAAATTCGGACCCTATAAGATTTTAGGAATCAAATTACGAACAATCCAGTATTTACATGTCAGCAGATCAGTGAATTTTGAAGTGAAATTCAGAACACTGTACACAGATGACAGCTTAAAATACCGTAAGACAGGAATTAGATAATACCGACGGAATAAGTGCTGTTGTCTTGAATGTAGAACCCAAACATTTTTGACGTCGTTCTTTTATGGTCATACAACACTCGTTTCCTGTAGAATTTTTATTTTATGTCCTTGACATCAACACAAAAAAAAAGCGTTAATGAGCGGGAGCATACGTTATCATGCAATCACCCATTGGGAGACCATAATGTTTGCAATTACTACAAAATATATTATCACACTGACTGCATGATATGCGCTCATGTTTGAGATGAGTGTAGGTAAAAATACCTGATGTTACTTTTGATGATATTAAATTATTTTCAAACATTATTACCTATTTTTCATAGCTCAGGCAACGAAATAGTTTGGCCACAATAAATTTACAGTGATGCCAGGTGAGTAGCACGGTTTTATATAACAATGTTTCCAAAACTATACTTTCTTGCAATTTGCCACAACTGGGAAGAAAAATGGGGCTGTGGGTAAAGTTGATTGTCCACATACGGGATTTGTATCTCATTTCTGGCCTCCTGGTCTTCGTAAACCCTTAATTAGACCACAGCTGTTAAAGTAAAATAAACTCAGGGGCATTTTTATATTATTTAAAGCACTCCACTTGACTAAAGACTCAAAATATACACCATAACATTTTAAAATCAATCTCTTTGACTAATAAACTTATGGTCTTAGAGTAATTAAAGAAATGTCTTTAATGACACCACATTAGTTTATTTTAATTAGTGACCTGACACACTGCTAAACAATTCAATCAAAGAAATGGCTGAACATCTCAAATTAGATTCACGATCCAATCGTTACTATTTTTACCTTAGATTCCCATCTGAATACTTTCTCGTGTTGACACATAATGCATGTTGTAAGTAGAAGCATCGCTGACACCCTCCCCCGCCATTTTACACCCCCGCGAGCACATACAGTTCACATGCGCCGCGGGACACGCGCGGCCAGGTCAGGTCGACCCGAGAGGACGTACAAGCCATTAACGCATGCCGAGGTCATGCCGAGGTAGGCTAGCGATTTTCGCCGACAAGGGAATTAAATCACGTGCCAAGGAAGGCAGAGGCTAGAATATGGCCGACCCATCCGAGATACACAGGAAAAGGGCTGGCAGAGCTTGGCAGTTGTGCCACCAGTCTCCCCCTACCCTAGCAAAACGCAGGATAACATTAACACATGCCACGAAAATGCAGAAGTAAGCTGGATATGTGCCAATGCACCTCTAGTAAGACGAGTAAGAAGAGCTGACAGCGTTGGCCATAGGGGCACAGGTCACCCCCTCCACCTAATCCCTATGAGTGAAGACACATGTGATGGTCGGGGGGTGTCGCCGGGAGGGGAGTTAAGAGTTCTGACACGTGGAGGAAGTAGTTAATTGTCTGTGCCCTCCCCCCCAAACGCCCCCGAGGAGAATCACATCAGTCGGGTTGAGTCGTTAATCGTCATATCGAGAGATGTACGTTGGGTGAGAGGCTCGCCAGAGCCCCTCGTCAAGATCAGTTGTATCACCACGCCGCGATGCGAGGCAGTCGGGTGAGTCAGTCAACCGAGGCCGGAGTTCAGAGCACGGCAGAGTCAGTGACATAGAGTCAGTTGTTGCCCGCGTCGAGAGGCGACAGTCAGGAGCACAATGCCGAGACGCGAATTAGTCAGTCGTGTTACAGGAATAGAAAAGTTGTATCACCAAGTCGGGACGCGAAGTGCGAGACCAAGCCAGGGAGACGAGTGGTGGCCCAATAACGAGGGGCGCCACCCCGAGAGGAATTAGATGGTGCAGGATGGCGATGGTCAGGTGGGGGCTCGCCAGGAGCACCACATTGGGACGCAGAATGCAATACCGAGAACAAGAGTCGAGTGGTAGCCTGAACGAAGGGCACCACGCCGAGAGAAGAGTCAGTCCGTCGTATTGTAGTCAGCCAGTCGTGGTGAGCCATCAACAAGAACAAACCAACCGAGGGCCTTGTGAAAGGCCGACCAACTTACCAAACCTGAATCTATCGCCTGAACATCCAGAACTTCCAATACAGCTAAGTATCAGCATCCTATGCTCAAGTAACAAATCCCTACCCCTAGCCTTCCCCACAACTTCGGCAATAGTTAGCACGAGTAATTTAAAGCTACTCTTCAGGCTCACAACTTGCAGGGTAAAATACATATTTCCCGTAAAGTATGTGTTTGTTTCCGGTATAGTATGTGTGAATTTCCATGAAAGTGTGTGTTAATTTCCGGTGAAATATAAAACTTTTAAGACCAAGACGTTATGATGTTATTGTTTACTGCCGCTATTCAACGTCCAAGACGCCCATAGTCTGCGCCAGAGAGGTAACTCAGACATTATGAACCATCCTGTATCGTACAGATGGGGAGTAGTGTCAGTGTATCTTATTCACTTACATTCTTGGTCTGTTCCGAGGCAACCAGCATTCTTTACATTCTAAAATATTTGGTATTTTACATATGGCTAGGAAATTAATCGAAGTTAAACTTATGATCTATTATTAAATGAGTCAAATAAGTAAAGGTATATTAAAATATCTTCCAGCACCTGCTCCGACGTGCTGACGGCTTGTCACCCATGATTCTCAAGGTCTCGATAAACTTTCCACCTCCACAGATGACCCCGTTCTACCTGGGGTTAACACTTACATAACTGTGAAGCGTCCGCGGCTCACTGGCTGACCTCGACTTGTCTCACAAATTAGAACTCCAGTTTTGAGGCAACAATCCCAGCTCCCTTGTGAGGACTGCTGACGCCGTCAGAGTCTATTCAATGCTCGCGGGGCGGACACCGTCGCATGTCCAAGACCTCCAAAAGTACTTCTCCGTCCACAGGTCCACCGAACTATTGTAAAAGGCAGGCCAATGTCCACGGATAAGGCGACGACCACCATTCCACAACGACGCCATCCAGGCAACCATAGCGGACTGCTATCTCAGAAGTGGCACAGAGGTGTCCCAACTCCTGAACACCTGGTTTTCTTAACTTTGAATACAGATTTACAGTTGCCTAACTCACAAGTGTGGTTGGAAATTCATCAAGCAGCGAGTAGTTTGTAAGCACTAAGAGACTATATTTTTACTTCATTAAAAAAATTATTTTATCCATGTCTTAGCTATTAGTTTTAATATGCGGCGCTATGTCGATATGGCTGCGTGGTGGAGTAGTGCTTGCCACTGGTGAACATTGACACTGGTTTGACTACAAACCGTAGTTCCACGTTATCTGAACGCTGGCACACAGGACGCCAGTGTAGCAAACGTATGTGCCTGTCACTTAGAATCGTGTCGCGGTTTCACAACTCAGGAAACAACCATTGACATTAGCACAATTTTATACCAGCATAGCAAATCTGTCATAACACTGAACATGTACAACATGAACCTAGAACGCAAGGTTTAACTGGTAAGGAATAAATTACACTTGCTGCTCGTATGCACTCGCTAAAAAAAAAAAAAAAAAATATATATATATATATATTTAAACTATTATCACATGAAGTATTTATTAAAATCCATTAGTTTAAAAGTTATAAAATAGTGTCTGTAACCCGTAACAATTCAACTCCCACCGTTCTCAAATTATTTGGATTCGTGATAGTACCAGGAAGAACTTACTGTAGAGGGTGACATGAACGCCGGTACAACAACACATTTCTGTGGGCCTCGTGTACTACATTCAACAGCCACGAGCACCCAATTAAATGTAATAGTTTTCTTCTTACTGTAGTTGCATGCAGTGACGTCCTCATGCGACAACGCCCTTTCTTTAACATCTTGTCAAAGGGACCTGGAAACAATGATATCCCCCGGCGTCACCACCCAGGTTTCAACATTGACAAGACCAAATCCAAGTACTGGATCAACATTCAAGCACATAGCTGTTTCGGGGACGGGAGTCAAAGTTGGGACTCTGATGGACAGCAAAATATAAACAAGTTCAGGAGCTCCCGCTCCTTGTTTACAATAGTCTACAGGATAAAAACTTTCAGAGACTTCTAATAAACAACGATGTCCATGTCAGCTCTTAACGAGAAAACATGTCACTGCGGCAGACTCAATTTATATTAGAACGGTGGATTTATTTTCTTGAAATTAACATAACTCGAATTCTGGCAGCTTCTCTCATTTTCTACCCTCGTACTGCAGGGTGTGTTTCCCAATCAGTTATTTTTTTTACAGGGTAGGGCGATTGTATTCAGCTCTACTTCACTCACTACGTGACATTTACTTATCAATATTCCTTTAAAGGAAGCACAAAAATACAAACAACACATTTCACAACAAACTATTATTTTTATCTAAGTTATTAATCCAGCAAATCCGTACGCAACTATAAACTACAAGTTAACATTTTCTTTCAACAGCCATTTCCTCAAAGAATTTACTTGAATATTTATGTCATAAGGGAAAGAAATTCTCTTTTATCCCTCAAGACAAAATAAAGCTGTCTGTCCAAATGTTTGCGAATAAGATGCTTAAAATTAAGGAAAAATTTATATCACAGTGTTTTCAAAGGCAGTGATTTGACCTATCTTAGATATTCAGATAAAGTAATTAACCTGGATTACAATCACTATAACAGTTTCCTTCGGCTACCCCCGGGTGCCTGATATACACATTCTTCCGTCTGCAGACTGTCAGTTCTGACCTCGGCCTGCATCCTTCATCTGTGGCGCTCCGTGTCCTTGGCATCTTCGACCTCCAGCGTGCCGTCATTCCACCCACTGAACTGGATCATTTCACTTCACTTTTTTACCTGTTCAACTAGTGAACACATACAGGTCACTCAACAATTCGACATGAATGTTAACTTGCTGATGGCAAGAAAATAATATAATGTTTATCAAAACAAGAAATAGTGAAAATTATATTCTTGTGTTTTTTTTTTTTTTTCAAATAATATAATTGAGAAAGAAAAATTACCCATGCTTTGTTAGTAAGCTATTCAATATTTAACAAAAAAAATCGTATAGTTGTTTTGTGACAACAGTTACCGGGCACTTAATAGCTAATATAAACTAAACTACTAGAATATCACATAGTAGGTTTAATCAACACTTATATCATTATTTACACTGTGGCACTATTCTGTCACTCATTCATTTTTTTAGCCTATTTTCCGAATATATGGTATGTAATATTAAATTATTTCCTCTTTTGTGTAAGCCAAGTTTGTAAGAGTAAAAGAAAAACTCACATCGAAAATTAATTAAAATTTTAATTTAATAAAATACAACAAACTATGTTGTATTTTCTTGTGGCTTATTTAGCAACAGAATAACCAATTTTTCTTTAAAGCAAACTTTCCTAACATTAAAATGTAACTTTCCTAGAATAAATTTCCATTCTTAGCAGCAGGTGAATGACAAACGATTCCTACATATTTCAAAATTGTTTTTAGAAATAGTTTGTTAAATAATTTTATTTTTCACAGTTTTTCACGCAAACAACTATTAATCTTAAAAATAAATATCTTAATTTGCAAGAGAAATATTCTGCTTTAAGAAAGCACATGAAAGACATAGGACAAATACACGAAATGTTTAAAAAATTTAATATATTCCGCTACCAATATTCAAATTCTTGGTCATTTGATATTTGAAATGACACTACATAACAATGCGAAAACATAGGAGTGAAAATATCAAAAATGCATATTGTTGGACAATCTTTTTCTTGGAAATAATATTTTAATTTTGTAAAACCACCCATCTGCGGTAAATTCTTACGTGCGGTAGCCGTGATCGCATCCTTGTCTCACTGACTGACCTCGACTTGTCGTCTACAAGGCCTTGAAAACCAATTACTCCCCGGGCAAGGCGACCACTGCTGTTCCACAATCGTTCCATTACAGCATTCACAGCAAATTGTGGCATAAGGGACATTTGATTTTCCTGTAAAATGGTGTCGAGAGGGTGGACCCTAATTGCCGGCATCCCTTAACCTTGTTAATTGATATTCACCCTACCCCTCCCTCAGGCAGGTGTGTTGTGATTGGTTTTTGTCTTCTTTTACCCCTCAGGAGCTGTTCTGTGATTGGCAGACTAATTTGTGGGTACCCTTTTGGCGGGCTAAGTTCCCAAGCTACATTTGATGGACTCTAAAATTATCTGAAGGTAGGATGATAGACGAGCGGCTAGGAACGGGATAAGGGGAGTATAGGGTTGAACCAGGAGGGTTGAGGAAGCAGTTAGTCCTTGTTTCGAGACCCGTAGAGGGTAATTAGATGTAATTAAGCATACTTTCGTAATGAGTAATTGCGTAATAAATAATAATGAGAGTAATAAAACACTAAGTACGTGTACCGAGAGAGTAATTACACACTAAGTACACATGTTTACAAAACCGGCTTCCGAAACACAACTGATGATGGTGGTGAGGAAAGGTGCTCATGGGTTTGAGTCCCGTAGAGGTTAATTAAAGTATAACTACAAATGTAATTAAAGGACAAATACGTTTGCGCAGTACTTGTAATTACACGTCAAAACTTTATGAGTGTCAGCAACATACTGAATTCCACCACAGAGTATGATCTGGTATAATAATAATAGTAAATCTGAGGAATTGCATACCGATAGTAATTACACAAAGAGAAAATATGATGGATGCATGTATACAAACGCGCAGCTCGGAGACTAGAAGCAGACTGTGTTTAAACACTAATATATTTTTATTCCCCCCCCCCCCGCCATCATGAGACAGCATATAAGGGATAAGTTAAAATTTTGTTCATGCAGTATTCGCTAAACATTGTGTTAAATATATATTATTATGTAAATTGTTGTAAACATAATCTTTAATTAAATAATAAGAGCCACACAATCATGCTAATATCATTTCGTGATACTTCAACAAAGCATAAAATTCCATGGAGTCCACGAACTCGTAGAGTGGTCATTCTTTTGCTGTCGGGTGTGTTTGTATTTCTCCCGCTAGGAGCACTGTGCGGCGAGGAGAGCCAGTCGACCGGCAGACGCGGAAGTCACAACACCGAAACCGTTCTCAGAAGGTGGAATGGGGTATGGACACACATCCCCTCATGTATCGATCGCATAACGGGCAGGTGAAGGGGCTAGTTTCTCCCAACCCTCACAAAACCTCGCTCAAAGAATGTTTTGAATAGAGGTTGGTTGGTACAATGTAGAGCCAAAAAAACTGGTATAGCCGTTCGTGTGCAAATAACAGAGGTAACAGTAACACGATGCGAATGGCAGCGCCTATATAAGACAACAAGCGTCTGGCAAAGTTGCTGGATCGGTTACTGCTGCTACAATTGCAGGTTATCAAAATTTAAGTGAGTTTGAACGTGGTGTTATAGTCGGCGCACAATAGATGGGACATAGCATCTCCGAGGTAGCGATAAAATTTGGATTTTCACGTACGACCATTCCACGAGTGTACCGTGAATATCGGAAATCCGGTAAAACTTAACATCTTCGCCATCGCTGCGGCCGGAAAAAGATCGTGAACAAACGGGACAAAAGACGACTGACGAGAATCATTAAACGTGACAGACGTGTAACCCTTTCTCAAATTGGCGCAGATTTCAATGCTGGGGCATCAACAAGTGCCAGCGTGTGAACTATTCAACGGACCATCATTGATATGGGCTTTCGGAGCCGAAGACCCACTCGTGTGCCGTTGTTGACTGCACTACATAAAGCTTTACCCCTCATCTGGGCCCGCCAACACGCCATTGGACGGTTGATGACTAGAAACACGTTGCCTGGTCTGACGAGTCTCGTTTATAATTGTATCGGGTTAATGGACGTGTACGGGTATGGAGAAATCCTTATAAATCCATGGACCCTACATGTCAACAGGGGACTATTCAAGCTGGTGGAGGCTCTGTAATTGTATGAGGCGTGTGCAGATGGCGTGAAATGGGACCTCTGATACGTCTAGATACGACTCTGACAGGTGACAGACACGCGAGCATCCTGTCCGATCACCTGCACTCATTCATGTCCTTTGTACATTCCGACGGACGTGGACAATTCCAGCAGGACAATGCGACACCCCACACGTCGAGGGTGGTTACCGAGTGGCTCCAGGAACACTGTTCTGACTTTAGACACTTCCATTGGCCATCTAAATCACCAGACATGAACATTATTGAGCATATATTGGATGTCTTGCAACGTGCTGTTCAGAAGAGATCTTCACCGCCTCTTACTCCTATGGATTTGTGAACTGATCTGCAGGATTCATGATCTGAATTGCCTCCTGCATACATTCAGACATTGGTCGAGTCCATTCCACGTAGTCTTGCGGCACTTCTGCGTGCTCGCGGGGACCCTACACGATATTAGGCGGATGTACCAGTTTTTTTTTTTTTTTGTTTTTGGCTCTTCGGTGTAAATACGTGCCGTCTAGCATGCAAACATTTTATCCCCTACCATCCCCCCCCCCTTTACACACTTCCAGCCTCACTGAAGGGGGTTTGACTACACCCAACACTTCGAGATAATGACATTACATTCTCTCCCTAAACTATTTCTCACAAACTGCATAAAAAATAGCGTACCTCTCCAAAAAATATTTGTCTTTTTTTGTAATACTTGTTGAAAAATCTTTGCTATATTATTTTTCCAATACTTGCTTGTTTTGGTAAAGAAAAACATTATCTTACTATCAGAGTGTTTGAGAAGTAAAAGTGTAAAATATTTAGTGTCAACTTAAGGTTGTTCATTAAACTTACAGACATAATTATTTTCCTACTTTCGGTATGTCACAGACAATCTTTTCTCAATTGTCCGAAAATATGTACGTGTTCCCATTCCTGTTAACGACATTTATCCATATATCAAGTTAAATAGTTATATTATTTGAAAATTTCCAATAAAATTCCAAGAATAGGCCACAACACATAATGAGTAGTTTAGACAAAGGGATCTTACACAAAGGGAAATACTAGTGCAGTGTCTAAATAGTACGGGATTTACTAAACCAATTTTTATTTTTTTTATTTTTTTGGCTCTGTATATAAACAAATATGATGATTAGTACCAATTTGCTATTTCAAAAATAGGGTGCTTCTAGCAGAGATGAGCTGTTTACAAGTTACATACACTCTTAAATAGAAAATTTTTTAACTGCTCCGTATAAGAACGAATGTGACTACGAATCTGCTGAAATTGCTCTACTCAAATCAGTAAAATTCTACTGATTATTTTATCTGCGGTTATACACTGATTAAAGAATGACTTCTAAAACATCATAGTTAATTGTACAAGTTTAACAGAATAACTTCAGTGCATTCCACTGATTCGCGAGTAGATAATTTTTCATTAATTGGAGATTACGTGCAATAATTCTGTTGAATGAAATCACACAATCAGATTTAGAATGTAATCAAACCCCAATTTTTATTTCACATTTATTTATGGCATATGGCAAGTAGACAAGATAATATGATGTCCGTTTAACCAGACGGGTTTACACAATATTTATTACGAGAATACAAAACGCATTATAAAGACGGAGTTCTACTTAACAAACTTCTAATTACCAGGTGACATGGGCCACATGTGAAACATACAAAATGGAATTCATTTTACAAATGATACCCAGAAAATTATCTTCAAATAATTAGAAAAAAATAGGCTGTAAAAAAAGAGGAAGGTACAAAATATCTTGTGTGTGGTGTATGAAATCAAACATTGTTTTCTTAAAATGCATGCATTTATTCATTATCTCTTCAAAAGTCACGTCCAAATTCATACATATCTGCAGAAAGCCAGTAGGCATATATGGGCAAGTCAAAGAACGAAAGGTTGCGGAGTTCGTTCAAGGTTTTATTATTTACATTTATTCACAGTCACAAGATATTATCTGGAAACACGAAAGTCCTAGCTGATACTAAAAATGTGATGTCCATGAACTGGTGCGCAATTTCAAAAGCCTAGCCCTAATTGTACGTATGATAATACCAACATTGTTTTGTAGACACCTTGAGGGAAGATAAAATCTAGACGATATTAAAATAGACTTCGCCTTTAAATAATTACTAAAATTACATAATTTTGTTAACGGATAAAACCACAGTAATTTCGTTTGTCCAATACTCACCTTCACACACTACGGAGCAACGCCCACTTCAATAAAGCACCAATTCATCCATCCAAATAAAACAAAACGAAATAAATCATTTTTACACCAGCAGTAAAACATGGATTATTCATAAATTTTTGCTCTCTAGGTATGTTAAATGTACGTGTGCAATCATTATTTGTAAGTTTTTTTGCCTTAAGGAAAAAATAAATAAATTTTCAAACAAGCAATTTGTAATTGGTCCAACTTTACCAACTATCAAGCTTTTAACGTCCCAATATAATAAGTGTTAAAAAATATAACGTGTATTTTAATTCGTTAAATCCTGCAACATTAAAAATGCTTTTTTGATTTGTATTACAAATTCAGAAGCCATTTTATATGTTATAAAAAATAAACATATGATAAAACGAATAAAAGTAATGTATAATTGACCAACTACAAGCACTTAATAACCAAACAACTGCAGAGAAAATAAAGTTGTAGAATAACATACAACCAACATGCCCTGTCTACAACTTCTTCTTCTTTCTTGACTAAATATATACGAAGAGGATAGCTATGGATTGCAATGTTTACTTTCCGTATTTCAGCTGATCAGAAAATAAAAAGACAAGTGTATAAAATGTAAATATTTAAAACCGATTTTAGGTTTACAAAAACCGTATCAAAACTCAAATCATTAACCACGTAAACAATTATTTACCATATATTGCATCCACAGCAATGCTATCATTATTGGTTGGTATAATGTTTTTTTTTGTATTTTTTTTTATTTTATGTAAAAATGGATAAGACTTTTTTAAAAATAAAAACAAATGTAGGAACAAAACATAAGTATATCATTTTTTTTATATATACGAAAGTGTCTTATTTATATAACTATTATGAATAAAGCTTCCAATACCTTAAAAAGTCTTATGTTTATATCTTTAATCATTATCTATTTGCCATGTACACTCATTAATTACTGTAGTTAAATCCAAATTTTTATAGATTAGGAAACATCAGAAACTTTAAGATTGTAAAAATAGACCGCATAAAAGAGTTTAATTATTCCCACCATCGTGCACTTATCACTGACTAAAGATGAGGTAGACTGATCTCGATGGCTGCGCAAAACCAATCTCCATATCCCAAAATTTAACTGATTTTCTTCCAATACGACTAGCAAAATAGGAGTAGATTGGATTTGAGATTAGAACACTCTTTAGTAAACAAGTGCTTTAAGATGTTTGTATACTTCTTCTAGCCAATTTGGAATGCAGTTTGATTAAATTAAACATGGCGTAAGTATTCCATTTATATTAAAATGCTTGTATTTTGGAAATTAAGATACAAACATCGTCATCACTATTCACCATGAGACTTTGGCAGTTGTGTTTCTTTGCGGTAGGTCAATGTTGGGTACATGCACAGAAAACGAATAAGCGATCTACTTTATCTTTGGTCTATGGATTGTATATGACAGTATTCCTCTGCAAGTCAAATTTCAACCATAGGCTAGACCAGTGGTTCCCAACCTGGGGGCGATCGCCCCCCGGTGGGCGATTTGGGTTCTAAGGGGGGCGATATATTTGTGGGGGGCGACAGGGGGGCGATCAGTATGTAAAAGCAGAAAAATAAACTAACTCTTCTGTAGAGTAGAATNCCAAAATTTAAATTGAACTCAAACTCATGAGACGAGACTGATAAGAGGAAGAATTCTGTATATATCTTCATTGGTTAATTATTTGTTGTATATAGTAATAAAAATACACATTTAACAGAATAATTCAGTCTATTATTTTTACAACAACTTGTTTCTTACATTTAAATAAGGGTATACCGTATTAAGAGAAGGGGGGCGACAGGGGTGAGTTGTCTTCCACTAAGGGGCGACACCTCATAAAAGGTTGGGAACCACTGGGCTAGACCTATTAATCTTCTTCATGAACGTATATGTTTATATTTAGATTTTCAATCGACAAGCACTTTTATATGAATGAAATACTTTCACCAATTTAATTTTATACGAATGTTTTAACAATTGGCCAGAAGAAGTATAAAAACATCTCAAAGCATATGTTTATATCAATAGTGTTCTACCCTCAAACTCTGCACACGTCATTTACGATACTCGTACTGGCAGAAAAACAGTCCAATGCAGGACACGAAGGCTTTATTCTTCGTAGCCACCGAGATCGCTCTGCCACAAATTCACTCTATGATATGAACCACCTAGCAACAAGTAAACAGTGAAATAATATAGTTTGTTATCGATAGATATTTTATTACGGATAAAAAATAAATAACTTAACTTACTGCGAATTTGAAGTTCTGAATAATCTATTTGTATATGATGTGAAAATCGAAGCAATAAATTATCTATGATATTAGTGAATATGTAGTACATAGATCATGGTAGCTGCGCATTCTAGCCTTTCTGCCCCATCATTGGAATAATTTTGTGCCAATACGACTGTCATGAACGAATTGATCGAGAGTTGAGGTTACAAAAAGATTTATATAAACCTGTGGTTTGGGATTTTTTATACTTCCTGTGAGGTTTGATTAATGAGAAAGCGAGGTAAATGAATTACCAAATTCAATTTGCCTCCAAAGCACACATACATGTTTACAGCAAAGATAACATAAGCAGAAGCAGTATGCAAATAATACACACAGCATATATCATGTATCGATCCCCGTGCTCGTAGGTTAATACTTTTGTAATTGGTGATATGAATTTACATCCTTTAGACCATCCCTTAAATTTAGTTCTTCAAAAACATTCACGAAGAATCGGTGTGCAAAAGTGTGGAAGTTAGTTCACAAGTCCAAGGCGTACAACACATACTCGATGTTTAACTGCACTCAGGGGCACAGTTAATACATCAGCTTACATATCACCTAAAGACAAGGACATAAAATTGCTAACTCTTGATTAAATGTGTTTCCTGAGGAAGTTGTACCTCACGTCTGTTTGTTTTGATCCGGAATTAGTTACTGAATGTTTTGCCAATTAAATCGCACATTTTTTATCACAGTACATGTCGCAAGATTTACCTATACAGTCAGGATAAATTTCAGATATCAATTTTTTTAACCAAAGTAACTCTTGAAACAGTGAAAATATAAAGTCATGTATTCAGCTTCGCAAGTGGACAACGCTACAGTTTTCTGCTTCTTGCAGAACCATGATATTGCAACATCTGATAACTTGAACACACAACCGGTAACAGAATGACGACGAAGCGCTTCAGTATTCTTAGTCCAATCATTCCTCCTTCCGCCTTCAGGACATCATTCATAATTACATAATATCAGCAGCTTTTTACTCTGAGTGTTAATTAGACATGCCAATAAGGTTTTGAGGTCTAGTTGAAAGTATTTATATATATAAAATACAATTTAATTAATTCCAAATATTAGCCAAATTTTAAAATAATTTGCTTCACACTAACTATATTTAATGCAAGCTACTTTACCATCCGGCCACACTACATTATGTGCAATATCACATAAACGATGGTTTCCAGCAAAAAAAAAAATTGTGGTTAATATTATTGTCAACAAACTGTAGTACGTAAACATTTCACGAAACTTTTGACGTATTTCTTACTGTTTGCAAAATTTATAGCCAGAAAATGGTTTTCCCAAACGTGTTCTCTGCACATTTCATCTATCACAACACTTAATTTGATAAAAGTAACGATAGCCACTTAATAGCATAACATGCGATCATATTTTCAGAGAGAATACGTCATCGCAACAAACAGTTATAATATCTGCCAAACAAGACATTTCTTAAAAGTTGTTACTAGGCAGCGAAAAACGTTAAGATTGTGACAGTGTTTTCTACATCTCACAATTTTAGAGTCAATGCGCAGAACACCGCAGAAATAAAAAGTAAGTAATTAACATATTTACAGTTTTTGAAACAGGGTTACTATGAAAAAGAAGAAGATTTATTTTTATTAAATAGCCGTTAGTACAACAATGCAACGAGTGCTCAAAAATCTCCTCTAACATAAACGCATCCACAAATGGTGTATGAATATTCAGGACTTCCTAATCTGAACTCTTTACTCTTTAATTTAAAACTTATTGTAAGAAAGAAATGTGGTCATACGTTCGCACAGATCATGTGACACGGCCCGCTATGCCTGTCTACACTCAAAGAAATTAATCTCAATTATACGACATCAGTGAGTATGTACAGTGAGAAAGCGGGAATGGTAAATTAATTTCACTTACATCAATGGTAATGTTACTAAATTTTCCCAGTAAAGATACAGATGGGTAGGAAAGTTCTGAACTTTATATTGTAAAGACGCTACATATTTATATATTTGCAACCGGATGTCATCTTTTTTTCATATATAGTATAGGTTAAAATCTTCTGTTGCTAATTAGGAAGTTTGCCGGTAATTTATTTACCGTGTATATAAATACAATTTGCATGTTCTCCCTTTCGTCAAAGGATTACTGTGGAGGATAACAGCCGTTGAGGAATCACTTACTTAATAAAGTTGAAAGTTGAAATACTTTTAAAAAATGAGCATATAAAATTAACACATAATTACATACGTTTCGTGCGAATTCCTTCAATATAGTGCAGTAGGTTAAAATGCAGACCAAAAAAGAACAGAAAAAACAATGGCACGCCTATTTACCTGAACACAGTTCCTAGTTCCTCTCACTCAGCGAGTATACTATACACTATATCAATAGTAACTAATGTGATTTGCAGTTTTATAATTGCTGAATTTGGATTCTTCGCAAAAGCAAAGTTTCCATCGAATAGCTACATTAATGTTTAAAGTTTCAGTACATGTACAAAGGAAGTTATTCACGCTTGGAATCTGTGTCCGGGATAAGAACGAACCTAATATGGTGCGATATGTGCAATGCTGATGTCTCGTAGTGTAGTAAACGATTAGTTCGCTGATACCTGGTTTGTTCGCAATGTAGTTTTGCACACCGTTTTGTTTGCCAAAATACGTCAATATTACTTCACAAAGTGTAGATTCCTCTCCAACAATGTATCACGTATATCAAGTTTGACCATACCAAACGTACCGTTAAACAATAATACTATTTTCAGAAAGCATAACTGTTTGCAACATTTTCCTTTCAATATAGTAAGCGCACTGTTAATCTTGCTGCTCTGAAATTACAAATTTCATTCACATTCAAATTTGTAAGTACTTGTTAAAATTAATTTAAACTGTTGCTGTAACCCCTTGTAATGCAAGTAAAACATAAGTTTGAAAAACAATAGAAAATAGTTTAAACAACATATAGTACATTGTATGACTCAACAAAAAATATTAATATTAAATATTCTTAGAGATAATGTTTCTTGCCACTGTGATTTTTTTCAAACGTTTGAGTGTACCAGGAAAGGATAATGAATGAATATTTTCTTATAACACACCGTTTTTACTACAAATTCTTTATAAGTTTAATTATACGTACTGCATAGGAATCATAGAAGTCAGGAAATATGCATGAATAAAATGGAACTCTAATAACTGTTGTTTGCATAAATTACACACATATGAAATTGATGAACAATTGTGTGTATTCTTAAAAACTTTGAATATACCATTTATTTGTAAGGACATTGGTAACAAATAACAGGCATGGAAAGAATGCGTGTAAGATGTAATGAATAAGTCACGAAATGTTAAACATATTGTGGCACTTTTCACTTACCCACAGCCACCACAACTTCCCACCCAACCTCCACCATGCTCCTACACATTATGACAAGGATGACGAAGGGAAAGGAAGCAGTAATTCAACATGAAAACCAACAAAAGGAGAAGGGAAATTTGCCAGCTGAACTTTTGCTTTCCACATAAACACATCCTTCATTTCAGATACATGAGTGCAAGACATTCTCCTCGCCAAACACCAAAATTGTTAGCACTACTTTTATTTCATTCATTTGATACAGGCATTCACAGAACACACTTATCCGACGGTATGCCCCTTTCCTTACAACCCCGAGAAATGCAGTTTATTGCTTTTCCACCACACACCCAAGTTGCATTACAGCTGGGGATACTTTCCGCATGTAATGATTGCCCTGACTCACAGTAAGCAAAGTACAATAATAACAAACTACAACATCAGTAAACCACAAAGGCTCACAACTTTCCTCTTCCACGCTCCTCCTCCTGAACCCGACTTCTTCCTCTAGACGAACAACCGTCGAGCCCGCGTCACTTAGCTTTGGACACTGAGCTTCCGAGTAGGCCATACCATTACCATATACATATTTCATAGCCCCTTCCCCTTCTGCTGTAGGGTAACTTCGGAGCAGAGCCGTTTTCTTAACCTGTCCATGGAAGGAATTTCTAAATTCCTCTTCTCTGCTAAGTTTGCACTCCCGCAATGAAATATTGCAATGTTCAGGGTGAATCCCCGCCAAAATCAAAGTCCACTGTTGCAGTAAGTTAAAACAAAGTCCCTGCGCACTTCTACTAGAAATGAATAACTCTCCATCATTTGGCTTAATATCTTCTATGTCAAAATCCACCACTATCAGAGAATAAGTTCCTCACTTTTATTTTTCTTTAATATTATTCTAAGTTACGACATACCAGGGTGAAATAACAGTCCCCGAACCAAACCTAATTGACGCTGCCTTAAGCCGGCGTTCACGCAGCGCTTCTCAGCCTTGAACCGAGTCCCAGTGAAGTCAGCGACCATCTTCTCTCACCGCCTCCGATCTCACATATGCCACCGAAATGCCCTGCCTTCAGGAGACCAGGAACCGAGGTTCCCATAACTAGTTAAGTAAATTTGTAAATCTAGTTGCAACCCGACAGACTATTGTCAAATCATTAAGCTGTTAACCACAGTTGCTTACTTAATAAGTTTACGTGTATGTGTTCTCGGCGCTCCCCTCCCCAGAGTGACACCTGGCCTACAGCACCACCCTTCTCCTCCCCTCCCCGTTTCTTCCAGCAAGACTTGCAGGCCAGGCCTCCAGAAAAATAGGAAAATACAGTACCACATCAACAGCCAATTATAAGCTTTGCTCAATGACATAATTGTTCCCCCAATTACGAATCGACGTGTCTTTGGTGCGCAGGCCAGACGCCTCAAAAACTGCGGGCCACAACCGGCCATACTAAATTGTATTGAAGGTAGACGAGACAACAGGCGTCCCGTGTCTTTCAAGGTTGAACTCATCGTAAATCAGACGCACTGTATGTTTTTGGGCTGGAAAAAAATGGCAAGAACCAATATTAACACTACAGATTGAAAGATATTGAACATGGTCACACATGTGACGAAGCTCAGACACTTGCGTCATACTTTATGAAAGTTTAAATAATGTTAAAAATTTGGAAAATTATGTTAACTAAAAATATCCTCCATCGAAAGGTCAGCAAACATATTTACTGACAATGACTGGGTGGTATGCAATTAATGTACATTGAGATAACGTTATATTAAGAGTTTTTCAAATTCATCGAGGTTCAATAGGTTTAAACGTATTCATTTTGTAATGGGACTCAGTATTGAACGCCGTCCGAATATTGATCCATACTGAACCGGCCAGTGAAGTGAGTTAAAGTCTATGTACATGCGATGTAATAAGTGAATGAGGAGAACGTGTCTTAAACCGGAAATTCTAAGCATGCTGCAAATATTTTAGAATAAATAAGTGCAGTTTAACCTGAACTGTTTTTATTTTTAACATGGCCAAAAGTAACATGCAACCACATTGTTCACTTTTAACATTTCCGGAGGCAATGTGTATAAGGGAATTCACAAATACTCAAACAACATACAAGTATATATTATTATAAGTATCGAAATTTATTCCATCTAATTGAATAGAGCATGATCTAAGGGTCTTATAAAATCTAGTATAATGTTACAAAATTTTCTCATCAATATAACTTGATCGGTATTCTTTTAGCAATGTATTTGCAAAGTGATAACTTGATATAAACACTGGTTCGTAAATTACACTGACATACTGAAACAATTATCTATCTGAAACTGCTAAAAGCTGAATTGTGTTGTACAAACTAGTCGTAGCACGTCCATGTCAAAACATGTAAGTCACAGGCCAGATAAATTTCCAAAAAGAGCAATGATATTACTTTAATACAGAATTTGACCTCCATTCACGTATCGCTGCTGAAAAGACACTGATCACTCACATCAATGACCGTTGTTAAGCATTTCGAGAGATGCAAACAACGCTCAAATCGGCGCATACTGAGAGGACATATGTATTGATAAATATTGGAACATGATCAGCCAGCTGGATGAATGAGTGTACCCGAACCTGGCGAGTGCCTGTGAACTGTGTGCACCCGGAGTACTCAGTTGATGGTGACATTTGATGTCGGTTGTTTAATAATTTGAAACAGTTTCTCGTTGATACTGATCACGCCGTCAGCCAAAATCAACGGATCCGTTAACTCTCGAATACGAAAACATTTTGGACAACAAAATCTTCCAGAATTATAGCAAAAATTAGTATATATATGTATATTTACTGTGTCATCTCGATAACTCACCTGTCTATAAATCAAGATTGTGTTTAATATTTTAGATTTTCTCTTTTATTTCAACATAATTCCTGCCATTTAATAATATTTATTTAAAATACTGCATTTTAAGTATTAACAAATGTTATTTGAATACTTTTTATAAATTCTCGGGTATAATTCAAATTTATTATCAAATATTTTTGAGTTAAAATCAGTGCGAGGAATTTATTTTCGAACTGGATTGACACACTTATTTTTGATTGTTCGCTATATAAAAATTTTGTGTATATTGCGTCACACCCACACAAAGAAACACCACTCCCACAGGCAGCACCAAAACTAATTCCAACCCCCTCCCACCTCACACACACTTTTTAGCATCAAAACCAACCAACCTGACCTTCACCACCTAATTAAATATCCATCAACTCTAAACTCACCAACCAACCGTTCCCCCACCTCCAAACCTATGTCTCCCTTCCACCCCAAAACAACCCCTATCACCAAACCCTTACCACACAAAATCCATCTACCCCAACCACCCTTACGCATAATCTACCCTCTACCCTCATTCACCATTTCTCCATCAGCTCATACAACCCAACCCTCCCACAAGCACTCCCCAATCACCCAACGGAACGCCACTCCCTCCCTTAACGGCCCTCTACACAAAATAACCACTCCCCCCAACACTTCACCGCATAACACCCCTACCACTTCAACATCATTCCTCACAACCACCCCTGACACTATTACCACCCATCACAACCCTGCGATCCCCCTCAAGCAAGATGTCACAATTCGATGCTGCTACTACAATTAAATATACAGCTGCACTTGTGCGATAAACAGTGAACATTAAATGTGGTACATTTATGATCCTAACCATTCACAGCACATATTTTAAAATCATTATTTAAAAATATATACATTACAATGGTGGCCTTATATATTTTGAATGAATTATTTGCATTCTTACTCAGTAACGACCAATTAAGTTTGGCACAGGAAATATCCAAAAACACTATTAATGATTATTTTCAAAAACATTTCTAAATAGAATATTATGTTTTATTTCTAAAATAATATGTTTTATTGTTTCCTTTAAAAACCTTTATAAACAAAAATGTAAATGCAGTGACATATTATAGATCTCGTATTTTTCAGTCAGAGATGATTATGATATCAACAAGAATACGGTTATATGCATATTCCTAAATCCATGATAGATTTTCATATTCTTTTTAAGAAATATGCAGACATTTTTAAACCAACCGGAGCCAGTTTATAGTGTACCTTAAAATGATACTCCACAGCATCTACGATTTTTATAGCCATATGTGAATATAATTTACGACCTTTTATGGCCACGCTCGTGAAATTCAGTTCGCGAACATAATTTTCTGCCCCGAGAAAGTATGAACACATCGATAAGTACAACCACATTTTATAGGAACATCAGCGAGTTATTGTGATTTATTTTTCTCAAATAGATTTGCATTACAGCTTTTATTTCACGAGATTATTTTTGGTACATACCGTGGTGTAAATCAGGTTGTATTAAAACAAAAAAAACATATATACCTATATTTAAATTTTATGGATATTAATACACGAAACTTTATACATATGTATATATTTTTACTAATTCGTGTAATGGTTGCNACGTGGTGTAAATCAGGTTGTATTAAAACAAAAAAAACATATATACCTACATTTAAATTTTATGGATATTAATACACGAAACTTTATACATATGTATATATTTTTACTAATTCGTGTAATGGTTGCATCCTAATACACATCGTCTGCAGTTATATTACACTAAACAAGAAACCCAGTATTCGGACACTCTAGAACTTCATATCGACGTGCGGCTACCTTGGAAGCATAGTCCTTGCAGCAAAAGCGACACTGATATATCATTGAAAGTAATGTAGAAGGTACCCTGGCGGACTCAGGTGGTTCGGCTTTTGTCACATTGGAAGGAGCAGGAATCAGGGTTTGAAATGCATTCTTGGAAAGCGATGTTACGCCCGGCGATGTTTTGGTGAGCCGAAAGTTAAACCGATCACAGACGATTTTAATAGGAGGGTCATAAGATTTAAATTAGGTTTTTATCGTCCATGACACCGACGATGGAGTTTGCAGGAACTCTCTCTCTCTCTCTTGCAGAACGCACACCCAAGCTTCAATGAGGCATGCAGTTTAACGTTACATGATCTTGCATGCTTGCAAAAGTTTCGTTACGGAAGAAAAACTACCAACAACGTAAGCACAGATACTTAAAGCGTTTGGAATGTATTCATGCTGACGTGCGATTTGCATGTGCAAATAACATTGTAATAGCGGAAAAAATAAATTTTCTTTTGCTAATGTGATTCAGCTGATGACACAAAATATCCCGGAGACGACGCAGCCTAAGAACTGGATGGTACAGCCGAGGAAACCGTTCGTGTGGTTTAAATAAGAAATGGTGGTGACAGCTCACCCGACGATTCAGTCGACTTCATAAAAAATGGTGAATGTTTCACAGGTGAACAAGTCGATGGCACTGTTCAACTCTCAGACGGTAGTGCTACTGTTGATGGACCCCGAACCATCGTTTCCATTACATTAATGTGAGTTACTGTGACGTGCTGAGACAGCCTTCTCTTCACATCAGTCACTGCCAAACTAAGTTCCTTTATATAAACCAGGCTCCCTATATATACCCACACATTACATAATGCGTACTTTGTGACGCACCATGGGAGGCAACGGCGCAGGTGCTGTTGTACCTAGTGATGAGTTGACAAGTGCAGCATTCATACACGTCATATGCATAGGCAACATAACATTTATATGAACTAAACTATATTAGCGTGACAATTACTAAAATAATGGATCTAGCAGCATAACGGATTTTAATTTGAAGAGTAGTATATGCTCCTCAGAGACAGTACAATCACCGATCCGTAGGCTCCTTACATATGAAAAATTTGTGAAATATAGATTTGTATTTGCGAAAGTCTCATCACAGTAGTTGCACAAATGTCTTGAAAGAAACAATGAAATGCTCTCAGCATTCACAGTGGAATTGTTCTAATTCGTATGTTCTCCTGTACATACAGTATTAGACATTGTCACAACACAATTCCGATGATGCAATTCTGGTATATAATGCTCAGAATGCAGTGAAAGTAGTCATTAAATAATTATTCCAAGATGTCTTTTCAGGACGTCACATCATCGACCAAACTTCCATGTATACTTGTCACGTGTGAAAGTAGTTCTCTTGTTATTCTGGATATAATCCCCCTCACGTCGTCGAGCTAGCATAGTTAGGATATTATTCTCGCAGTTCCAGCACACACGATGTTCTATAATATCTTCCATCTTCGGTCAAGAAGATGTTCGCTCTTCGCTGTCCGAATAATAACTGAGCCATACAGTCTCGATGTAGCTTTCTTACTTACAAACCAACGAAATATTGCATGTTGTGTAGGTAATATGTACGTTAAAAACGAAAATTTTTGTATATTTTTGAATGTAAGCAAATCATCATATTGCTTTACGAAACCGTAGAAGCATCATGGCAGGCAAAATTTTAAAACAATGACTAAAATATGCATCAACCCCAAGAATAAATATGTTCTAGAAACATTTTTAAAAAATAATGTTTGAATAGACAAACAGTTAAACAAAGAATGAGAAGAGGAAACACATCGAAGTGCACATATCTATGTATTGCATTCATAAAATATGAGAGTGTACCCATCACCTCTATTTCATTTATCATAAAATACATGTTGAATATATTCTTTTTTCATGAAATAAACAGAGTATAATTTAAGGTTGATTGCTGCTTCTCATTCTGTGTAAGAGACAGTCTGATATTGTTCAGCGCATTCGTAAATTCATGGTTTCATCCACCGGAAGACTTACGGATTTCTCTGTGTTTCAAACTACCTGCACATGAGCCTTGGACTTTTACTTTACACGTTATTATATAAAACATTTAAGAGATAAAAAATATTTAGAAGAGGATACGACTTCTTGACTCGATGCATTTTCAAGGAAGATTAATGACTAGAGTATATTCTGAATCCTTGTGGTTTCAGTCCAGCACTTGTTTGGATTTGTATGAAGTAATCGTTAACATGAGAATTTCTGACTCCTCGTCTTTGGTTGGAGGAAGGGCAGAGAACACCAGTTGGGAGCGTTATATTTAGTTACCTTCAGATTAATTTTTTTTAAATATTTTTCGTGTTTCTCTGTGTTCTCATTTCAAAAATAGTATTTTCAATCCCTTTTCCTTTAGGGTTACCAAAATTATCTTATCTTTTGCTTGGGAAAAATGTGTAGAGTTTATGAGTCTACCTGCTGCATGTGCAAAATGCATGTGTGAGTTTTAGACAAGGCTTTATAGATCTTAATTTTCTGATTTTTTTGTTAAGCAGGGAAATTTATTTTAAATACCACAAAGGCATAGAAACTTTATAAACTGATTTTGGGAATTGCCAGGGGTTAATCGTTTTGGAAATAATTAAATTGTGACCAATTGCGATTATTTTTACCCTTACACCTTCGGGAACATATTCAGCCAGTGCATTGAATAAAGTAAATTTAAAAGATTTATATCTTCGTAAATATTGTAATGTTTACTATCAAGGAGAGTATCAAAGAAATGTATCTTTCCTATATTATTTCCTAGGGTGTCGTCCTCCTGAATATCTATGTTACTATGTCAAAACTGTTACTATTTGTCCTGTGTGATCCTGAATTAAAGTGAGCAATAACTGCAGGCATACAGTTGTCCGCGATGTGTTGGAAATATAATGCAAAGAAACGTAATATACTGGCTCCAATCTTAGTATTTTTTCGCCTGTATTTCTTTCAGTTATGCGAGGGCACGAGTAGGCACAGAGAGTTGGTGGGACCTTGTTACTTACATTCTTAATTACATATTTACATATATAATTACTTTGTTACTTACTTACTTGGTAACTTAATTACTTATTACATATTTCTCCAGCAACCAAAATATCACGTAATGACGCATGTGCGGCAGACCTTGGATGGTGTGAAATATTTTTCCGGAATTGCAACGATATGTAACTGTGGGAGAATAGGAAGTACACAAGGAAAGCTCGTCGACCAACGACAAACTCCTCCATGTTTATTGCGTATGGAAATCTGGTGTGGCCCATCGGGAATTGAACCACGTTCATCGTAGTAGGGGGCGAGCAGCCTGATCACTGCATTAAAGCAAGTTTCTACGTTTGGAGAAAACAAGGTCGGAAACCTAGGCTCCTATTGTTTTTAGAAATAGGGCTGTCAGGCTGATATGTCTAGTAAAAGATAAATTGACATCTTCCTAATTAAATGTCAGGTCTATCTGTTTCGCCGGTTGAAAGTCGTCGACGGTGAAACACATGTAGCGCCAGTCGAGGTGTGGTATGTGCACAATGGGGCGAGGCCTAGATTCTTTAGAAGTTTACTCTAAGTCTGCGTGTCTTGGAGTTATTAGTGAACCACAGTTAAAAATCAGTAATCAACGCTCGTGAGCTGCAATATATCACGTTGTACTAGAGAAATAAATATTCTCCGCAACAATCGGTTATTTCAGTACAGGTGTTTATTGCTTCTAAACAAAATGCTTTAACAATTGAACTCATCGCAGTTGTTACTATGCAGCGAAACTCGATCTTCGACAAACCAAGCGTTCTCTGCTGCAAACTTTAAATACCTATATTCAGAGGAACTACGTAAGAAATAAAGTAAGTTATATTTTAATTCATCATGTAAGATTTACGCGAATTCATCTTCATTAAAAGCAATTTAACAACCAAACACTATCGTTTTAAATGTTCAAACTTAGCTTTTGTTATAATAATGTGCTGCACATTCTCACGATGGAATACTTAAACACTCTTACGAAATTTTCATATTTTTATTCTTGCAAATGGGTTTATATTTGCAGTTTCAGGTTCATATTATGAACGAGCCTAAAATAGTAGCTATTTCAATTCTAAGCCAATCCCCACACATTTCCCCATGGCCTACAAAAACCAAACCACAGAATAACTTTCCTGCATGAAACAGGGCGCCTAGGTCTCCAGTTTTATAAAGAAAATAACTGCCATTGACAGAATTAATATAAGTACACTAGCTAACCAATGTGTATTTGTGGAGCAAGTCAACAAACAAACCAACGCCAATTTGGATTATATGGATTACTAGCTGACCCGGCAAACGTTGTTTTGCCATAAAAAGTATTTCTAGTGATTATAGTATTAGAAAAAAATAACTATAACTTATTGTAAGTGTGTGAGGATGTGGTATATTAGTGGAAGAGGCATGGAGCTCTGTGGACGATGACGGAATATAAAATTAGATAATTTAATAAATATTAATAAAATGGAAATACAAACAATTACAGCTTTGAGATCAATAATAAAGTTAATTAAGAAGTACACTTAATTATTGAAAATATAATTGTAAACACGTCACTACTACGATCTGAGCACAAATGAATAAGAGAAAGGTTATTGTGTGAGAGAAAGTGGAGACCGGCTACTCCGTGCTGTGTCACTGGGAGACACCTGGTGGGAATAAATTGTAACCTAGATCGATAAATGATCGATGATAATTGATCAGTTATCGACCTAGGGTAAAATTTATTAAATTACTAATATCGCTATAAAAAAATAAGGGTTGGTGGTAGAAGGGTGAAAATTTAGGAGGGTATGTATTTTTTGATGCCACATCATAAAAAAATAAAAAATAAAAATTTTGTTCAAACAATAAAAAAAAATTGTTTGGGGGTGGCCACCCTTATTACTTAGGGGTGTAAAAAATAGATATAAATATATTCTCAGACCTACCGAGTACACATAAAAAATGTCATAAAAATCGGTCCAGCCGTTTCGGAGGAGTTCAGTGACTAACACTGTGACGGGAGAATTTCGCTTTAAAAATTAAGGGTTGGTGGTATAAGGGTGAAAATTTAGGAGGGTGTGTATTTTTTGATGCCACATCATAAAAAAATAAAAAATAAAAATTTTGTTCAAACAATAAAAAAAAATTGTTTGGGGGTGGCCACCCTTATTACTTAGGGGTGTAAAAAATAGATATAAATCTATTCTCAGACCTACCGAGTATACATAAAAAATTTCATAAAAATCGGTCCAGCCGTTTCGGAGGAGTTCAGTGACTAACACTGTGACGGGAGAATTTTATATATTAGATATTTTGTAATTTATATCAACATCGTATTTATATTGGATACACGGTAATTTTTCAATTTCTGGTAAAATCCGTAATCTTGTAGACATTTTGATTAAACGCAGAGTAAAAATTTAAACCTTGATAACTGCTATCGTTACATATTTGAAATACTGTTATATGATTGCCTCTCGATGCGGCTTAGATTTTTTTTTATAAAGAGACCGACTATCAATTTAGTGGTTCCATAGAATATTGGAAGACTTGACATTTTATTCAACCTCTGTAAGTAAAAAAATGGAATGAAAACCCAAAGTTTGGCTTCCTACATTAATACATATGTGAACAAACTTCCTGCGCATGCGTGTAGTAACCTGCTACCACTACACAGTAGATAAGTGCACTGAGACGAAGATTATTGTTGGTATTTTTGAAGTCGGTGTGCATATTCCCTACTAGGCTGCTCTAGGCTCTGGAAATATTGATATGTCTGATTGGCTACTGAGCGCTGCGACGAGTTCCTATTAGCTGCCAGCTGACTGGGTTGTATTTTGACAAACGCTGATTGGCAAACTGCGTTCTAACATGTTACTGGTCAGTGTGCAGTTCAAGTTCACGTTTCAAACTGTTTTTTCACCTCTGTACTCTTGAGTACTCTGTGCTGCAGTTTCGAAGATGAGCAACCGTATATTATTCAGGCTTTCTAGGTCCTTACATGCACCCCCTTTATACCAAACGTGTAAAAAGAAAGGAATGCAGTACATGTTATCTCACATGACAAGTGACAGTGCCCACTCTGTTAGTTTAGACAAATGTCCTGTGAGCGTGTTCCCTTGCATAACGCTGTATCTATCACCTGTTATCCAGGTGGCTATAGGAAAGAATATTTTTCTCGTAACCAACAAACTAGTCTGAATATATTTTCTATCTCTATGCCAATAAATCGTCATTGCATATATTTTGTGGAGTAAAAATTGAAAACAAACATAGAGTTGTATTTAAAAAACTTGAAAATTGATTTTTCTGCATAGTAATTAGTAATAAATGAAAAAAAAATTAAAATTTGAATACCTTGTTGATATCATCTAATTATTTGTAAGAATATCTAACTGTGGCGTCAACAATTCGTAAGATTTTTCAAAATCTTTTTCATGAGCAGTGCTCAATATGTCAAGCGTTTTTTTATTTTCTTCAAAACTCAAACACGTTCAAAATTTGGCACAAGATACTACGTTTTTTTTTATAAACTTTGCATTTTCTCGTCGTTGGTATTAATTGAAAACGTCTTTGATACGATCAGTTTAAATAAGACGAGAATGAACTATAGAACAAAAGTACGCTTCGTTATTTTTTTAAGGCTGCGTCACCCATTTGGTCCTTCCAAAATATTTCCGGTATGTATATCAAAGTGTGGGTACTGAGAGGAACGCAAAGTAACATCAATAAGACGTTTTCACTGCGGTTTAGAGCCGGGAAAGTAGCTTTATACTGTGGCGAGTCTTGTTGCACTTTCGATAGTCACTCCTTATATGTGCATGTATAAACATGGCAGACGTTGCCTCTGCTTTCACAAGCCTCTCCCGCTCCACCCTCCACAGTAATTCTGCCATCTTTCCTTTCCACCTTACCCCACTCAGTCGCTGCTAAGGACACTAGCTGCTAGGTGCCGCCAAAATATCCCTTCTCTCACATCAGGAGTTGAAATTATACGGACACTAAATATCATTATATGTGACATAATTATCCGAAACCTTTTTGTAAATCCCAACCATTCCAACTGCTTTAAATTAAGTTTNCCTTTTTGTAAATCCCAACCATTCCAACTGCTTTAAATTAAGTTTACCTTGAAAAAGCACTAGTGGTAAATTCAACATAAAAAAAACCGCATCTTACTATATAAAATGAAACATAATTATTTCACAACATTATTTTTTATGAGTAGAACCACTGCTATGTTTAAGCATATATATATTTATATTAATGTTTCTGTTTGTCTAGTCAGTAGAAGGGAAATGCCGAATTCAGCGCAGGAAAAAGTCACTTAAATCGGAAGGTACCCCCCTGGGGCTCTAAATGACTTTTTGAAATTGATTTCGTCACTAAATGAAAATTGATTTTGTCACTAAATGAAAAATGATTTCGTCACTAAATGAAAAATGATTTCGTCACTAAATGA